>JAVJIF010000972.1:0-151385 GCA_038442645.1 Agave tequilana
AAATGAACTCTCCTACCCGGATCAGGACATCATTAATCTCCCCTTTTGGAACTTTAACAGAACAGTCAGCCATTTGATGGTGACTCGAGTTGGACTAAGATCGCCCAACCGAGTTGTTGATAAACAGAGAATGGAAGCAAGTTGATACTGCCCCCAGTCAAGAAGTGACGACTAATCTCGGCTTGTCCTATTGTGCAGGCAATGGTGGGACTACCTGGATCCTTGTACTTGACAGGGATCGGACCCGATAATAGCTCACTAATGTTAGTGGCTAAGAAGACTTTTTTGGAACATTAGTCTTTTTCTTCTTGGTGCACATGTCCTTAAGAAACTTAGCATAGGAAGGAACTTGTTGATTGGCATGAAGAAGTGGCACATTTATCTTCACTTGGTTAAATATCTCGATTATCTTGTCCATGTGAGGATTTTACTTGTTGTTTTTCAGCCTATTAGGAATTGTACTATAGGCTGGTGCACCTGGCAGGCTGACTTGTCTTTTCAATTCGTCAGAATTGAAAGAAATTGGATTAGATGAGGTGGAAGCTTGATTGTGGTTGTGCTGAATGGGATTGGTTGGTGTTGACACTTGGTTATCAACTCTCTTTCCTGACCTCAATGTATGAACAATATTACATTGATTAAATGAATGATCCTCAGCCAAATGAGCTTGTTGAGAATTCCTCGATTGGTGACAGGCTGACTAGGCAGGGTACCCTTTTGTCTCTTATTCTGTGGAGTAGCTAGTTGACTCATTTGAACCTCTAACCTCTGGATAGTTTGCATGAGAGAATCTTGGTTTTTCATATATCTTTCCATGTTTCTTTCAAAGTCAGTCATTCTCCTTCTAATTGAGGATTCTGGAAGGAGGATTGTGGAGCTTGGTTAGGAAAGTTCTGTTGATAGTTCGGAAAGTTTGGTGGATGGTTGGGAGAATTATTATGGAAATTGGAGAAGTTGGGTTGATGATTGGAAGAATTATTACCATGATGGAAGTGGCTAGCATGATTTGATCGTGTGATGGTCAGAGTTATTTTGGCTCCATGAGAAATTAGGGTGATTTCTCCAGCCAGGATTGTACGTTGGTGCGTAAGGGTTATTGTTCGGCCTTGAAAGGCCGCATTCATCGGTTCATGGTAGGGTTGCTGAGCCTGAAACACAGGGCACTCCTCGAACACATGATTCATGGCTTGATAGTAAGTGCAGCCCGGGGTTGGAAATTGGTTCGGATTGACTTGATTGGCTGGACTTGGTTCTTTTATTTCTAGAGCTTCTAGTCTTCTAGCCAGGTTAGCTAACTTAGCCTCATTAGCGATGGATGATTCGATAGAATGGAGACCTCCTTTTGAAGAGATGGAGTTAGGATTCCTAGAGGTCTCACTAGCAGATTCCCATTGGATGGTCTTCTCAGCTAGATCTTCATACAAATCCCATCCTTCATTTTCATCTTTCTGCAAGAAACCCCCTTGGCATATACTTTCTAAGAGGGTTTTGGTGGAATAGTCTAAACCGTCATAAAGAATTTGTCATTGTCGTCATTTCTCTATTCCATGATGTGGACATTGGACAAGGAGGTCTTTTAAGCGTTCAAAATACCTCCAGAATGGTTCACTAGGTTCTTGCTTGAATTGCATGATCGTCTTCCTAATGAGAGCGATTTTATGGATTGGATAGAATTTTTTCAAGAAGACCTTGATGAAACCATCCCAGGATGTGATAGAACCGGCCGCTAAGCTGTAAAGCCACTTCTTTGCTAGGTCCTTAAGTGCGAAAGGGACAAATCTCAACCTAATAGCATCGTCTATAAGGTGTGAGATTTTCATCATTAGACAGACTTCCTCAAATTCTCTTATGAAGAAGTAGGCATCTTCGGACTCTAAGCCATGAAACTTGGGGAGTGTGTTGATGAATTGAGGCTTGAGCTCAAAATTGTATTCACCAACCGATGGAAGTAGAATGCAAGATGGAAGTGAGGTTCTAATGCGGTAGAACCTATCCTGCAGTGATATTGATTGAGCCATTACCGGATCTGGTCTTGGTTCAAACTTGGGTGGTGATGTGTTTCTAGTCAACCTAGATGAATTAGGGTCTCTCGATCACACTTGCATACACAAACACAATCACAATCTCAATCACAAACAAGTTCAACCAACAGTCACAATAGTAATCAACCAAGCCTAGTCTAAGGTAACCTTGACCTTGACAACTCCTAACTGGTTGATTGTCCACAGGAGGTAGAATGTAACTTTGACCACAAGCTAATCAGCCAGGTCAGGGCAAGATTGGTGGGAGGTTATCCGTCAAAGACGTTCCTTAATTAAGTAACCACCAATCTTCGGGCTTTCGGCCCTCAATCCCCTTCCTAGACACTGATTTGGCAGGAGTCAATTTCCAACACCTTCCTCTTTAGGATAATCTCCTAGTGAGTTCGAGATGTCCCTAAGGCCAACGTCTATCAGATTTTACTTAGGCTTAGGTTTGTGAGTGCTTTGGAATCTGATTTTTGGGCCAAGGAAGGGTGATTAAATCCCCACCTTATCTTGTTATTGGTGTTGTCCTTTAAATCAATTTGTGCAAGTGTACAAGATAAACAAGATACACTCAAAGCGATATAAATCAACTAAGAAATGAGTCCTATTCTGAATGCAATGCGTACGTACCTTGCTCCAGCACTCTTCAACAGTAAAGTAAATGAATTGAAAAGACTCGTGCCTAAAATGCAAACGTCTAATCAATTTTTTAAACTTTTCAACGAGTGTTTTACTGTTGGCTTAAAACATGGATGGTGGATAGCAGAAATAGCACAAATATAACATACAAAACTTAATTTTTGCGAGCAATATGTCCTGCAAAAAAAAAAAGTTTTTAGTAGTCCAATGAATTTTTCAGTTTTGCAACGCAATTTCTTGAAATTCTGTTTCCTACTTTCGAGAGTAGGGGCACAGAATTTGCAAGTCTTCTCTTGCAAAGCTTGAATGCTAGATCTTGATCTTCAAGTCCCTGAAACAACACACAAACTTGTTAGAAAACAAATACACCGTTCCCTCCCCGGCAACGGCGCCAAAAATTGATTGCTAAAAGAAAGAACAATCAAAGAGTTTAAGAGTTTACCGTGTAGCTTGTGGCTAACGGGTCGTGTCCATGAGGAGGAATGCGATGGAAGCTTTTCGGTGAATCGTTTAAAAATAAAGAATTGTGTTTGTTTTTTTATGAAAAAGAGAATGGAAAGAAAGAGATGATTAAAAGAGAAATTGCAACTTTTAGAAAAGGTTTTGGAGAAGGTGATTTAGAAAGCTTGAAAATTGTTTTGTTGTTTATAATAATGAAGAAAATCTAGGCTCACTATCTTACTACTCAATTGTTCATTCTCTATTAAAATATTAAGTGCCTCAAAGTGATCATAGGCAAAACTTAAAGTTGATTTTTAGAAAGTTTGAAGTAAAGCACATAAGATGGTTGGAAGAGTTTAGTCTTTTCTTCGAGTAATCATTAGAATTTGAATTTTAAATCATCAAGCGCGAAGAAGCAAGAATGAAGTAAAAATAATTCAAGAGATATTCATGAAAGAAATGAGAGTTTAACAATCCAAACCCATCCTCATGTGCCTTCAAGAACACTTTCAAAAAGAAAGGCTTTTAAGGAAGGCATGCATATGAGTCATTGGTCTTTTTCTTTTAAAAACAGGAGAGAAGAAGAGCAAGAGAGAGTTACAATAGCGAGCCCAGAAAACCGTTTAGTTATCCATAGAAAACAACGAAGAAAGCATAGAAATAATGTAAACCATACCGTACTGCCATTGGAAGAAAACGCGGCTCGACTCTTGTATTGATGTCACTTCAATCTTCAAGTATAAGCACTCAATTCCTCTCTCTCACAAGTTTTGATACTGGACTACAAAGTAAAAAATAAGATTACAACTTTTGTGCTAGCTAACAAAGAGCCTAAATCCTAAGAAAATAAACACAAATTCTAATCCTAGTCTTCGCTCCATTTTTCTTTGCTGAAACTAGTATTTAGGCAAAAACCTAAAGGAGAAGATCCTGGGAAGATTGGGGGAGCAAACGCTCCCCCAACCCTTTACTTGGCCAGGTGGCCACACCCAAATGGGGGAGAACTCCGGTTTGTTGTATGTCCCGTATCTTCTACTGTTTTCTTATTTCTGCTACAAAAGTTGATGAACAGTCCTTTGATTGTGTGGCTTCAACCGCTCGATTCAGGGAGGATTCTTCTCAACCTCTTGATATGCCAAGATTTTGCCCTGATTTCTTCATTTCGAATTTATTCTGAATTAAATCAGAATTTGGTGGGCTTTTGGGCTTGTTTCTCTTTTCTTTCTTTTAGCACTTGGGCCTACATTTAACAAAGAAAAAGAACTTATTAATAGGATTTATTAGCTCAAAAGCATGGTAAGGTGACAATGTAAATGCAATATATGTGACTAATCATGAGACATGTGTTATTAAATATGCAATGTATGTGTACGATCATTTGTAACCAAAGAGTTAAACATCTCCTTCTGGAAATATTGTATGATATTCTGATTCTCTGTCTAGAAATTAAATGTTTTGTGTAAGGTTTGTCTTTGTAAACTTAAGGAATTAGTAAGTCTTAAAATATTAACCAAGAGAGCATATTAATTTGCTATCAAAATACTTTGTTATTTTCAGATTTCATTAATTTATTGTAATAGTTAATGATATAATAAATTACATCTTTCTAAATCTTCATACTCAGATGTTGCACAAATTCCACACCCCTAACCAAAATACAAAACCTACTGACCGTGATTATCATATTGTATAGTTAACAAATTATAGATTTTGTAAAGATTAATTAACACACGCAGACTAGTCTCATATTTAGTTGATCGTAATCATACAAATTTAAGCTTTTCATTTATATTGAAGCTATTGTTCTATCTATACTCTTGCAGCCATCAACGGGATATTACCTTGCACCGTTGCCTGGATTCGCCCCCGTTCCTTCACAAATGGAGGCCCCTTCTCTGGCAATAGCGCCATTGCTAGCATCATCATCTCCTGCACCATCGCCTTCACCTTCTCCGTCACTCATGCCCATGCCTCCATCACCGGTTCCCTCGCTGTCACCTTCTCTGTCTTCTAACTCCCCAATGCCTAATGTGCCTCCTTCATCACCTATGTTGGCCCCCGAGCCCTCATTACCATCAGCCTTGGTGGCCATAGACATGGCCTCCTTTGTTCCCACCTCCTCAAAACCCTAACTTACCACTTCTACCACCGGCGCTAAGTCCACCTTGGCCTATGGGGCCTGTAACTGTTAACGACCATACTTAATTGAACAATACAATGAACATCCAATATTACCAATGGTGTCCCTGCTGTGCCAACAAATGATGATCCTTCGTCGTCATCAAACTTTACATCGTCATCGCTACCAGCTGATGCTCCGCCGCTATCTGCCACCGCACCAGCTCCTTCAGAAGAGGATGCTTCTGCCCAAGAGTTTTGGATGTTTTAGTGTTTCTTCTACCACTCTTGGAATGTTTTATGTTTCTTCTACCTTAATCAATAGACAATTTTTGTTTTTTTAGTAGATGTACTCTAGGAATTTTTTTCCTTTTTCCTTTTTACCTTAATTTGTAGACATTACCCCTTTTTCGATAAAAATTTATTTACTTTTTAATAAATACTTTGATTAATTGCTAATCTATTTAATATTGGTTGCATTTGTATATGACTGGTGTGCATTTGTGTATATTTATATCACTCAATTCGAGAGTTGTACAATACTAGACTTCCATGCATATCATATGTATTTGCATTTTTAATCATTCACCTACATTGTAACGTAAGTATAAAGAGAGACTTAACTCACCAATCATATATATTTAGAACTAATTAACAGTAATCACTCAGCATTTACCGGTAGGGTCCTATTTTGCATGGCAACTAGGGCCAAACATAGATGGACAAAAGATAAACAAGACGAAATGACATAGGCACGAGCAGCCAAACCCTCTCAGCTCAAAGATATACTATCACTCACGGAGAAGGTCCCTTCCTGGGGCGGTGCGATCTTAAGCATTAGAGAAAAGAGGAGCTGCTCAGAACTGAAATTACACTTAGAAAGGGGGGTGAATAGGTGTAAGGCTAATCAAATCAAAATTTAATGCAAAATAAAAATGATATGATGCAAACGATCACTCAAAGTAAGATTAGAAGTCGTATGTCCTATGAAGGTTTTGAACTTCCTCCTCGTGATTCCTCTAGATAAGAGTTTGAGGTGCTCAATGCAATCTTATTGTAAGAGTATAGATCGACAATAAATAAATAAAAATAAAGTAGATAAGAGAGACAAGAAATCAATCGCAAACAAAGAGATTTATTTCGAGGTTCGAGCCACCGCTCTACGTCTCTGCCTTCACCACCGTGAAGGATTTCCAATCCACTAGAACTTTCCACCAAAGAAATTACAACCACTATGGAGTACACAACTCTCCAACACACTCCTCTAATCCAGAGGTAGCGTAGCAACAATTACAATAAGCACTGGGTGATCAAAAGATCACAAACTCTCTCTTGAAAACACTTCTTTATAAAAACTCTAGAGAATAATATATAAAATTGAAGCTCAAGCTTTTGTAAGTGAAAGTTGAAAATAGAAGAGAGATTTTCAGAACCAAAACTTGAAGAGAATTTCAGAGAGTAGTACAAAAACTAAAACAAAAACTGAAACAAAAACTTTTTCTCAAGTAAACACAAAACTTTGAATCTTTTGCAAATTGTTGTAGTCAAAACTTCTACCCTAATGACCCCTTTATATAGGTTTTAGGAAGAGTAAACTTAAAAAACTTTTACCGGCATGAAAGAGGAAGAAATTGACCTTTAATTCAGCAAATCACGTTTTTAAATTAAACACGTTTTAAAACTGATTTAAAAAACAAGCTATTTCTGCCAAAACAGCAGACTCACGGTCGACCGGCCGGTCGACCGGACTTTTGAAAATTATGACCGTTAGCCTCTTCCGGTCGACCGTCGGTCGACCGTGACAAACCAAGAGTTGGCTGCTCACAGTCGGTCGACCGGAACGTGCACAACCCCAATTGCCAGAACCCCACGGTCGACCGGCGGTCGACCGTCGTCGTTCTGGCCTGTAATAGGCACGGTCGACCGCCCGGTCGACCGACCTTGGCCAAAACAATGTTTTTTGGAAAAATCATTTTGAAGATATGTAAAATTTTGAAATAATTTAGTTTGGATTTTGGAGATAGGAAACATACATAGCTACTAGATATAAGTCGAAAACTTGATAAAAAATATTTTAGAAAATTTGAGATCCAAAATCATACTTTTAGAAAAACGTGCATTTTGGTGTGTGTGTATTTTTTTGAGCTTCAACAATATATACTAATTTTAAACAAAAACTATTTACAAGATGAGTCTACAAGCAGGCGTCTCTGAAAATTAATGTAGAGCAGTAATAGAGCTAGAGCCTAATATCCCATGCTTGAGCCATCCATACTTGTACCAACCTGAAATTCATTTTTGAACTTCTATTAGTACCAAATAGCTTTTATATGGTTTGTTATCATCAAAACACATAACCCGGGATTGTAACCTTTGGACGAACAATCTCCCCTTTTTGATGATAACAAAACATATAAGCTACTTAAAACAAAATATAGGATGGAGGTAAAAGCTCCCCCTCAAATGATGCACTATTATCAAAGTATAAAACATGAAAACATAAAAAAAACATATATGAGATAAACAAGAAACCAAAACAACCAAAATAAATACTTCTCCCCCTTTTTGTCATACATCAAAAAGGGTTAGTAAATAACCATGAAATCTCATTAATCAATAATACAAACATTTAGCTCACCACATATAAAATAAAATCTGTTAAAATCAAGTGGTTTAGTAAAAATATCTGCAAGTTGAAATTCAGTAGAAACATACTCAATATCAATATCACCTTTCTCATAATGATCTCTAAGAAAGTGATATCGAATCTCTATGTGCTTAGTCTTACTATGTTGATTTGCATTTTTAGTCATATGAATAGTACTAGTATTATCACAAAATATTTTAACGTGGTCATAATGCAAATCATAATTAAGAAGAGTATGTTTTATCCAAAGGACTTGAGCACAACAAGCTCCAGCTGTAACATACTCCACATCGGCAGTTGAGAGGGCTACAGAATTTTATTTCTTGGAAGACCATGAAATAAGATAATTTTCTAGAAATTGACATGTTCCACTAGTACTCTTTCTATCCACTCTACAACCTGCATAGTCGGCATCCGAAAAACTCATCATTGAAAATTATCCGGTCTTCGGATACCATAGACCCATTCCAATAGTACCCTTAAGGTATCGAATAATGCGTTTTACCGCAATCAAGTGGGACTCTTTAGGGAAAGATTAGAATCTAATACAAAGACATACACTAAACATGATATCCGGCCTACTAGCCATTAAATACAACAAACTACCAATCATACTTCTATAAAGTTTATGTCTACACTTTTTAGCCATGGGAGTTTTGCTAGTCTTTGACCCTTCAAGTCTGAATTTCCCAAATTGTTGATTTTAGTTTTTAAGGAAGAATTTCATTTTTATCAATCTTGGGAAACTTAGCTTTACATGAAACCTTGAATGCATCAAAATCCTTTTGTGTTGATAAAAGAGTGGAAGACAAATCATCTTTTTCTTTAGAAAGAATAATAACTTTATTTCGAAGAACTTCATTTTTCTTTTTCATTGTTTGACAATTTTTCTTTAAAGAATCATAATTAACTGAAAGTTCTAGAAAAATATTTAATAATTCATCTTTAGTAACTCCACTATCATCAAAAGATGGTTTAGAAATTACCTTGGGTCTGTGTGTGCCATAAAACACACGTTTGCAGTATCTACCTCCTCTTCGGATTCACTGTCTGAATCCCAAGTGGCTTTGAGAGCTTTCTTCACAAATGGCTTCTTTTGCTTCATAAAAGAAGATATCTTGTTTCTGAATTCTGGACATTCAGCCATGATATGTCCGGGTTTTCGACAGTTGAAACAAATGATTTTCTTTTCCTTCTTTCCTTGCCGTCGTCTCCTATGGTTGTATTTTTTCTTGTTGTATGCTCTTATTAGATTTCTTACGAGGAGAGATGGCTCTCATCTTCTTCTTCTTCATCGTCGGAGATGACGGGAGTAGACTTGAAAGCAATAGTCTTCTTCTTTTGTGGCGTCATTTCTTCTCTCGCCTTTTTCTCCATCTCATGGGTCTTAAGGTTGCCAATAAGACCAATGAGCTCAATCTTATCTTTATCGTTCAACTCCTTCAATGTGGTAACTTTGACTTCTCAAGACGGTGGAAGTGCACGAATGACCTTTTGGACCTTTTGATCATTGTTGATTTCATCACCTAGAGAAGTAAGACTATTAGTAATTTTAGTAAACTTTGTAATCATTTCATCAATAGACTCATTTTCGTACATTTTAAAGTTTTCATATTGGGAACGCAAGAGATCAATTTTAGCTCTCTTGACTTGTGATGTTCCTTATGAGTGACCAATAAGTGTTCCCAAATCTCATAGGCGAATTTGCAATGAATGACCCTTGTCATGTCATCCTCATTCAATGCTAAAAGTAAGGCATTTTGAGCCTTTGAATTAGCCTCATATTCCTTGGAGGTAAGGTCGGACCAAGTGCCCTCCTCACCTATGGGTGCACTATATGGTTTGGTCACCGCCTTTGCAACCCAGCATCCTAGGGATTGCAAAAAATACGGTCATCCTAACTTTCTATATGGGGAAGTTAAGGCCATCAAACTTGGGAGGGGTCCTAATGCTGTCGGCCATCTTTATAGTGGATGAATGAAGAAATTAATAGAATGATTAGCAAATATGGATCTCTCTAAGGATGTTAAGCCAAAAACTAGAGACCTTACTCTGATACCAATTGAAATTACACCTAGAGGGGGGATGAATAGGTGTAAGGCTAATCAAATCAAAATTCAATGCAAAATAAAAATAATGTGATGCAAACGATCACTCAAAGTAAGATTAGAAGCCGTATGCCCTGTGAAGGGTTCTGAACTTCTTCCTCATGATTCCTCTAGATAAGAGTTTGAGGTGCTCAATGCAATCTTATTGTAAGAGTATAGATCGACAATAAATGAATGAAAATAAAGTAGATAAGAGAGACAAAAAATCAATCACAAACAAAGAGATTTGTTTCGAGGTTCGAGCCACCGCTCTACGTCTCCGCCTTCACCACCGTGAAGGATTTCCAATCCACTAGAACTTTCCACCAAAGGAATTACAACCACTATGGAGTACACAACTCCCCAACACACTTCTCTAGTCCAGAGGTAGCGTAGCAACAATTACAATAAGCACTGGGTGATCAAAAGACCACAAACTCTCTCTTGAAAATACTTCTTTACAAAACCCTAGAGAATAATATATAAGATTGAAGTTCAAGTTTTTGTAAGTGAAAGTTGAAAATAGAAGAGAGACTTTCAGAACCAAAACTTGAAGAGAATTCAGAGATTAATAGCACAAAAACTGAAATAAATTTTTTTCTCAAGAGCACAAAACTTTGAATCTTTGCAAATTATTGTAGTGAAAACCTCTACCCTAATGACCCATTTATATAGGTTTCAGGAAGAGTAAACTTAGAAAACTTTTACCAGCATGAAAGAGGAAGAAATTGACCTTCAATTCAGTAAACCATGTTTTTAAAATCAAAACACGTTTTAAACCTGATTTCAAAAACAAGCTGTTTTCTGCCAAAACAGCAGACTCACGATCGACCGGACTTTTGAAAATTATGACCGTTAGCCTCCTTCGGTCGATCGGTCGGTCGACCGTGACAAACCGAGAGTTGGCTGCTCACAGTCGGTCGACCGCCCGGTCGACCGCTACAGGGACCGTCGACTGCCCGGTCGACCGGGAACGTGCACAACGTGCACAACCCTAATTGCCAGAACTCCGGTCGACCGTGCGGTCGACCGTTCTGGCCTGTAATAGGCATGGTCGACCCCCGGTCGACCGACCTTGGCCAAAACAATTTTTTTTTGGAAAAATCATTTTGAAGATATGTAAAATTTTGAAATAATTTAGTTTGGATTTTGGAAGATAGAAAACATACATAGCTACTAGATATAAGACCAAAACTTGATAAAAATATTTTAGAAAATTTGAGAATCCAAAATCACACTTTTAGAAAAGCGTGTATTTTGGTGTGTGTGTATTTTTGAGCTTCAACCATATATACTAATTCTTAACAAAAAATATTTACAGAATGAGTCTACAAGCAGGCGTCTCTGAAACTTGATGTAGAGCAGTGATAGAGCTAGAGCCTAATATCCCATGCATGAGCCATCCGTACTTGTACCAACCTGAAACTCATTCTTGAACTTCTATTAGTACCAAATAGCTTTTATATGGTTTGTTATCATCAAAACATATAACCCGAGGATTATAACCTTTGGGCCAACAGGAACTCTATGCGGGCAACATGCCTACCCAAAGAGAAATGAATGCCATATGCAATCTGAGAAACGATCTGGTGATAGTCTAAACCAGTAGCCCGAAAACATTTATTATTCCTATACAACCAAATATAGTACCGCAAAGTGGCCGCAACCACAATATCTGAAGACATAAAAAACCTAGGGTTAACATGTCCCCTACACCAAGAAGACCACAATTCAGATAATCAGTGGGGGAGGGAGACGACAGAAAAGGTCCCGCAGCCCATGTCCCAGATAGGAATCACCAGGAAGCCAAATCAGGAAAAAGTGCTTCGTGGAGTCCAAGATGTTGGCCCAAAGGCCTATCACTCTAGTTTTGATGATGATCAACTCATGAAGTTATGATTACTAATGATCTTGTGTTTAATTAGTGTCAGATTCATTATCAAGATCTTAGTAGGTGGGAGCTTCAATAAAGGATTTAAAGACAAGTTGGAAGCTAGCACCGGTTGATTCACGAGCCTATGCATCAAGAACACATCTAGAGATGAGCTCGGTGGATTGCATTTGGACCAAGTCAAGAAGATGAGAAGCCTTCAAGTGAAGACTTCAAGAAGATGAAGACTTGTGTCTAGGTATAAGATTGTGTTTTTTGTTTTAGTTAAAAATGTAAAGGATAGAATAGTTGGTGGATTGCTCAAGTCTATATCACACACACACACTCTTGATAGAACTCTTGATAGAATTGCTTTCATAAAAGAATTTTTATGACTAGAAAAGATTTTTCATTTTGGAAAAATACTACTTTGGTTTTTGGTATTTCTATGATACATATCTTTTAACCAAAACAAGATTTATGCTTAATGTCAAAAACATAGATATTTCATATTGATTGTGTAGTGGATCATATCCATACACACTATGCTTTAATAAGTTCAAAATATCTTGTTTTTGTATTTTGAGAAGTTATGGAAAAACAAGTTTTAGAAAAACATGTTTTTAGAAAAACTGTTTTTATTTTTGAGCCAATATTTCCAAGTTACAAAAAAGTTCAAATCTATTATAACATGCCTTGATTTTTGCAAGCATGTTTGTGTATCATTGTTTAACATTGAAACTATTTTTGTAGATTTATTGAGAATTTATGGGATTTTTATTAAGTTAAAAGACCTATTTTCAAATCCCTTTTATGAGCAGATCTGGGACTGGCTGACAGGCCAAATCGGTCGACCGGACGGTCGACCGCAGCTAGGTCGGGTCGACCGTACGGTCGACCGACGTGCACAACCTTGTGCACGTTGTCAGCACAGTGGTCCGGTCGACCGTACGGTCGACCGCTGCAGAGAGTTCTGCTCTCTGGATTTCTGGGTCGACCGGGCGGTCGACCGGAGGCTTCAACGGTCGGAAAAATGACCGTTGGCCAGTCGACCGGCGGTCGACCGGCAGCTCTGACAGATCCCAACGGCTATATTTTTCTGGCCTATAAATTGGGGGTTTTTGTCATTATTTGAGGCTAAGATTTTAGGAGAGCTTTGAGCCAGTTTTGCTGATACTTTTAAAAGAGTTTTCTCCACAAATTTGAGTGCAAATACTTCCAATCTAAAGGGAAGATTTTATCAAGAGTGTTTAGTGATTCTTTGAGTTTTTCATCATAACTTTCTTTCCTTGCTTTCTCACACCCACACTTGAGCTATCCATTGTCTATTCATCCTATAGGTGTGTTGTAGTGAGAGTGCTCTTTAGGTGATCAAGTGTTGTGATCACCAAAGATCTTTTCTTTGTTCTTTGAGGAGACGGGCAAGTGTGCTCGTTGGTGGTTAGAGTTCGGTTGTGAACTGTTGGTGGTTTGAGGTGCGGCCTCGGCGAGCTTGTGAAGCTTGCGTGTGTACGGGACTTGGGAGTCCGAGGGATTGTAGGTGTTGCGGCACCGGGGAGAGATCCATTGGGATCTTGCATAGTGGAAAACCCTTCGTGTGTCGAAGGCGGGGATGTAGAGCAAGTGTGCTCGAACCTCGAAACAAACCCTTTGTGTTTGCGATTGCTTACTCTATCTCTCTCTCTCTCTCTCTCTCTCTCTTTTCTCATTTATATCTTGCATTACTTTCATTGTCTTTACATTTACATGCTTGATATATTCCCTTGTGCTCATAATTGCTATGCTTGATTGGGATTGTTGTTAACACTAGTATTCAACCAAGAGAGCCAACGCGGCACCTCAACCCATTCAAGGGGAATCTAGAGGAGCTTGTCCAGAGCCCTGCAAAGGGAATTCGGCAACACTCTTGTGTTATACATAAGTGTTTAATTAAAAGAAGTTTAATTTGGTCATAATAGATTTAATTCCGCATCATTTGTTCATTAAGTGACCATAAGATTAGCCAACACCTATTCACCCCCCTCTAGGTGTCATTTCAATTGGTATCAGAGCTAGTGCTCTTGATTTGGGTCTAACAACCTAAGAGTTAAAGATCCTCCTTTTAGGCTAATCACAATATTTTTGTACACACACACCTCACCATGGACTTCATGTCACCACCCACCTTTGACATTCTTAACATCCAAATCTGAAGGTTAAGATGTCCATGTATCTCAAGGCCCTAGGCATTCATGTCTATCTTGCTACATTTAATGATTCTTATATTAACAATAGCAAGTATATTGAGGGTAATGCAAAAGCCCTAAATGCTTTGAAGAGTACCCTAAATGATGATTACTTATTTAGGTTGCTAACATTGATTCGGCTTTTGTAGCTTGGAACATCATCACCTCCCTTGGCGAAAAGGATCTATATTATGCCGGGAGCGATTCGGACGTTGGAAGAGACACCTCCAACGTATGCTACATGGTCCAAGGGGATAACGCCCTTGAGGTAACTTTCGAATCCGAGGAAGATGATATTGTCATATGATGAGCTCAATTCATTTTGCCAATTATTGCTTGAGAAATATGACATGAAAAAGAAAGAAATTAAAAATTTGAAAAAGGACATTGCTTGCATGCATAAAGAACATGACTCATTTAGAGATAACATTGCATGCTTAGAAAAAGATAACAAAAGTTTGAAAAGAAATTTGATTGCATGCATGTAGAAAATGATTCTTTTAGAAATAAACTTGCATGTTTAGAAAAGGAAAATAAAGATTTGAAAAATGAAAATGTTTCCTTGCTTTCAAAATTGAATAATCTTTGTGAAGGGAACAATATTTTGAAAAATGATATTGCTATGGTGGAACAACAAAAGGAAAGTATTTTACAAGAAAATAAATCTTTAAAAAAAAATTTGTTGAAAAAGAAAAGGATAATGTTTTTCAAAAGAAAAAGAAAAATGATTCTTTATCTCACCATGCTTTACATGCCACAACTAATGAGATTAAGAATTTGAAAAATAAAATGGATGGTTTGAGTTCAACTTTGAACTCTTGTGCTTTTAATCATTCTAGGTTGGAGTCAATGTTTTCAAAGAAACAAACTCCACACATTCATGCACATCATAACCATGCATTTGCTTATGTTGCACAACATGATCACACTCCTACACATAAGCATACTAAGGTGTACACATTGTGGTCGCAAAGGCCATTTAGCAAAATTTTATTTTGATAAGAAACCTCATTTATATTTTGCTAAGTATAAAAGATTTTGGGATCCTTACAATAAAGCTAACCCCAAAGGACCCAAGAAAGTATGGGTACCAAAACCCCCACCCTTTGATTTTGATGTAGGTGAGGGCTCTCACAAAACGTGAGAGGATTGGTGCCTTGATAGCGGATGCAATGGACATGATGGACAAACTTTTGGATGCATTGCTATCAAGGAGATTTTGGTGGGAAAGACCACCATATTTGAAGCTTTGGAGTTGGTAACAATTTCTAAACTCCTATTTTTTTATGTTCATGCTTGTTCATCCATAATATTCATAGCATGTTCATGTTTTAAGATTTTATTTGCTTCATGTGGTATTTACATGTTTAGATGTAGAATGTATCAAACTTGCTTTTATACATATATAGTGAACTACAATTGACTCATATATATTTTTTTGAACTTCATGCTCACTTGTATCCACTTTATGCATATGTATGATCTAGTTTTGATGATTCTCATTTATACACGTTTTTGCCAATTTTTAGTGATTTACTTCATGTATATGCATTATTAATTCAAATCTAATAAATATACATGTATACCCGTGAGTCTCTTGCCTTCATACAAACATCTTTAATAGACTCTTTTAGATTTGGGATATGTATGTGTATTGTTAGGATTGGATTAATCATACATATACCATGAAGATTAGTGTTTTGATGAAAAATGAATTTTCGTATTTATTTGATAACATTTTTTTATGTGACTTATGAGCTCCATTGACTATTTTCATAAAATGCTATTTACATGATCGTTTAACACTCACACTTTTGTTAAAAATATTTTGAGCTTTATAGACCATGAGTGCTTAAATTTTTGTGTATCTAGTTATGTTTTATGAAAAACATATGATTTGATGTTACTTGAAGGATCTTTAACTAGTTATTCAAAATCAATTTAAACTAGTTATCTATTCTTCTAAGATTATCCACATGATCCTACTTTATTTCAATTATATGGATAAATTCTTTTGTTTTCTAAAGATTTGATGCTTCATGTATTAGTTTAAATGTTAGTTATTATCAACACTAGGATTTATACTTGTACATGTTATGGGCCACAAATAAATCTATTTATATTTGTGCTTGAATGCTTATTTGAACCCATTAGATGTGCTTGTATTGCTTAGTTTTGATGATCCCTACAATCTTAAACTTGTATTCGCCGTTTGGATTTGTATTATGATCATGTGCTTTTATTTCATGTATATGATTACTTTTGCCAAACTTTAAGATATACATGGATACCTCTTGAGTCATTTGCTTTTCATGCAAATCTACTTATATTGACTCAATTGTGTTTAAGAGATATGTATGTATACTTATTGTGTTATCAAAACATACATATACCTTGAAATATAAATTTTGGTGTAATAATAAAATTTTTTTTATGATTTTCATGTTTTCAAAATTTATGATAATTTGTGACTATTTTTTTAAAAAAAAAGGAATATTGAGCTTTGTTGCTATTTTTCATAATGCCATGTTCCACATAACAATAGTACACTCATCTTTTCAATATGGACTTTATGGATACTAGAGTGTTTTTAGTGCCATGTGATTTACTTGTGTTTTATGAAAAACTTTTGATTTATTCCTTGATTGAAGGATTTCGTACTAGTTGTTAAACATTTTCATTTAACTAGTTCGAATTCTTCATATGGTAGATTATATGATGTATACATTTAAGCTTAATTTTTCAATTGGTATCATTGGATATTTTCATTTGGTATCAATATGATTTTTGTTGTATACTCATATTTTGCTTTCCTATATATATGTATGTATCACTTTCCATTGATATAATTTCTTCATACATATATATGATTTGTTGTGTGCTTAAGCTAAAATTGATTTACACTTTTAAAGCACAAAGATTGTTGATGCTAAGCTTAATTAGAATTTCAAAATTGGTATCCCATAATAAGCTTATGCATAGTATTTTTAAATTGGTATCAAAATTCAAAATTTGATTGTTCTTCATTTGGTACCTTAAAAGGAAAATTGTGTATCTTTGAAAAACTCAAATTTTTGATTTGTAGTGTATATATGCAAGGAGAGCTTAACATCTCTTCCATATGTAGATTCGTGTTGAGTGTATTGTGTATTGAGGAGCTTAACATCTTTTCTTTATATGATACACGTGTGTAGGGGAGCTTCACATCTCCTCTTATGCATTACATAATATGTGTTATGTGAATTGGGGCTTATCATCCCTTCTTCATGTAATGCATATGTGTAGGGAAGTTAACTTAGCGTCTTCCTCTTCATGAATGTATATCGCATATAACCATTTTTTGATTGATTTGTATCACCCCTCTTTGATGACTTTGTTGATGATTGACAAAAAGGGGGAGAAGTATTTATAGATTTTATATGCATGTCTTCCTTGCTTAAGGGGGAGTAAGATTTGTGTTGATGCATATGTGTTTTGTGATTTGTTAAATGTATGGAGATAAGATTTATAATGTATGGAGATAAGATTTATGATGTTATATTTACATACATGCCATACATTGCATACATATTCATGTGATTTTATTGCCATATCTATTATTGAATGTGATGCATGAGTTAAGGGGAGCTTCTTTGAAGTTTTACTTTAATCCATGCATATATAACTCCATGAGTTTTGTCATCATCAAAAAGGGGGAGATTGTTGGCCCAAAGGCCTATCACTCTAGTTTTGATGATGATCAACTCATGAAGTTATGATTACTAATGATCTTGTGTTTAATTAGTGTCAGATTCATTATCAAGATCTTAGTAGGTGTGGAGCTTCAATAAAGGATTTAAACACAAGTTGGAAGCTAGCACCGGTTGATTCACGAGCCTATACATCAAGAACACATCTAGAGATGAGCTCGGTGGATTGCATTTGGACCAAGTCAAGAAGATGAGAAGCCTTCAAGTGAAGACTTCAAGAAGATGAAGACTTGTGTCTAGGTATAAGATTTGTGTTTTTGTTTTAGTTAAAAATGTAAAGGATAGAATAGTTGGTGGATTGCTCAAGTCTATATCACACACACACACTCTTGATAGAACTCTTGATAGAATTGCTTTCATAAAAGAATTTTTATGACTAGAAAAGATTTTTCATTTTGGAAAAATACTACTTTGGTTTTTGATATTTCTATGATACATATCTTTTAACCAAAATCAAGATTTATGCTTAATGTCAAAAACATAGATATTTCATATTGATTGTGTAGTGGATCATATCCATACACACTATGCTTTAATAAGTTCAAAATATCTTATTTTTGTATTTTGAGAAGTTATGGAAAAACAAGTTTTAGAAAAACATGTTTTTAGAAAAACAGTTTTTATTTTTGAGCCAATATTTCAAGTTACAAAAATAGTTCAAATCTATTATAACATGCCTTGATTTTGTGCAAGCATGTTTGTGTATTATTGTTTAACATTGAAACTATTTTTGTAGATTTATTGAGAATTTATGGGATTTTTATTAAGTTAAAAGACCTATTTTCAAATCCCTTTTATGAGCAGATCTGGGACTGGCTGACAGGCCAAATCGGTCGACCGGACGGTCGACTGCAGCTAGGTCGGGTCGACCGTACGGTCGACCGACGTGCACAGCCTTGTGCACGTTGTCAGCACAGTGGTCCGGTCGACCGTACGGTCGACCGCTGCAGAGAGTTCTACTCTCTGGATTTCTGGGTCGACCGGGCGGTCGACCGGAGGCTTCAACGGTCGGAAAAATGACCGTTGGCCAGTCGACCGGCCGGTCGACCGGCAGCTCTGACAGATCCCAACGGCTATATTTTTCTGGCCTATAAATTGGGGTTCTTGTCATTGTTTGAGGCTATGATTTTAGGAGAGCTTTGAGCCAGTTTTGCTGATACTTTTAAAAGAGTTTTCTCCACAAATTTGAGTGCAAATACTTCCAATCTAAAGGGAAGATTTTATCAAGAGTATTTAAGTGATTCTTTGAGTTTTTCATCATAACTTTCTTTCCTTGCTTTCTCACACCACACTTGAGCTATCCATTGTCTATTCATCCTATAGGTGTGTTGTAGTGAGAGTGCTCTTTAGGTGATCAAGTGTTGTGATCACCAAAGATCTTTTCTTTGTTCTTTGAGGAGACGGGCAAGTGTGCTCGTTGGTGGTTAGAGTTCGGTTGTGAACTGTTGGTGGTTTGAGGTGCGGCCTCGGCGAGCTTGTGAAGCTTGCGTGTGTACGGGACTTGGGAGTCCGAGGGATTGTAGGTGTTGCGGCACCGGGAGAGATCCATTGGGATCTTGCATAGTGGAAAACCCTTCGTGTGTCGAAGGCGGGGATGTAGAGCAAGTGTGCTCGAACCCTCGAAACAAACCCTTTGTGTTTGCGATTGCTTACTCTATCTCTCTCTCTCTCTCTCTCTTTGTCTCATTTATATCTTGCATTACTTTCATTGTCTTTACATTTACATGCTTGATATATTCCCTTGTGCTCATAATTGCTATACTTGATTGGGATTGTTGTTAACACTAGTATTCAACCAAGAGAGCCAACGCGGCACCTCAACCCATTCAAGGGGAATCTAGAGGAGCTTGTCCAGAGCCCTGCAAAGGGAATTCGGCAACACTCTTGTGTTATACATAAGTGTTTAATTAAAAGAAGTTTAATTTGGTCATAATAGATTTAATTCCGCATCATTTACCTCACGTGTTAGGGGTTTACTGGGCAATGTCTCCTAATAAAATTTCTCTAGATAAAATCACATTTTGAGCAACATGTTCTCTTTCCAATTTGTACTTTTTTTTATTGCATTTTTCTTTTGGAAATTTATGTATGATATTACGTTATCCTGTATGAAATACAATAGACTTTTATTTACATTTCATTAGATGCTCTCTATTGAAACAATGTGAGTTTCCCCCCACTTTTGGTTTAGGGAAAAAAAAGACAAATACTCCGAGCATCATCGATGAAATTTAGTGTTGAATTTGGATTTTAGGCAGATGAAGGAGATCAAGAGGTGTTAATTTGTTATCCTAATCCAAATAGGAATCGTAAGACAAACTCTAGCTCCTACTTCAACTTGCACTGCAAGTACTAATATAAATCTTAATACTAATTGATCTCCAACTCCTGACATATAACAAGTAACAGTAATAATTAAGATTAAATTTAACAATCAATTAACTATATACTTTATCAACTCAACAGTTGTTTCAATTTGAAACACTCAATCTGAGTCCACTTCAATTTCTAACTCTGTCTTCTGACCTTGTAAATAAAGCACCTTTCCCTCTACCTTCAATCCTATATACTCTCAAATAGAAGAAGAAGCCCTATTAGAAATAAAATTTCTAATGTTGATAATAAAACTTGAAGCAACTGCTTAATAGTATGCTATACATATAATAAATTAATCTCATGCACACACAAAACATGAGTAAAGATTTATACCTTCAGCCATGTTCAATCATATGAACATGGTAATTGCTTAACACTTGAAGTTAGATGAGCAGAATGCCTAAACACTTTATCCCTTCATGACCTCTTCTTGCCTACTCCATATCTTTAGTCTTTTTTAAAGAAGAAAACAAAAATGACAAGTATATGTATAGGCAAGGAACTCTCTTTATAACACCTTCTATCAAGGTAGTTATAAAAAAACTAATTTTTAACCATTTATATGGTTACTAATTTATTTCATTTCATTATATATAACATTTGTGTCAAATAAAATGGATGAGTCATATGAGAAAGTATCTTACAATCCCTCCTCTATCTGTCGAAGATCGATCGATCATCTGTTCATCATCATGGCTTCCTCCTCTGTCCTCAACGTAATGTGTGTCACCCTCCTCCTCCTCCATGCTGTCAAAGGAACCACAACTTCCTCGACCGATAAGTCGAGCTTGAAGAAGAAGTCATCCCCTCTAATAAGGCCCAATGCTGCAGTCGTTGCTCCGGCGGCAATGTCACCACCATGGTCGTCATTGAAGAAGGGGGGCCTACCAAGATCATGAAGGCCCGACCCCTTCTCAACTCTTTGAGGAATCTCGACTACTGCAAGAAACATTTTTGCTATGCCCATTCATCGCCACAGCCGCCATATCATCAACACCATCCTCATGCATCTGCACCCTCGGTATGCATCGACTCTAATTTTAATTCTTTATTTATTCTTCAAAATTCAGACAAAAGAGGAAACTTGCCATAAGAATTTAATAAAATTTCTTTAGATAGTATTCTTCTAAGACTATGTTTTGATTATTTAAAAGCGTACTTGATTGAGTTCTTAATTACCTTTTTCCTTTATTTTCTAATTTTGTTGTATAAATTTATTTTTTTAATGCATCGTATAGTAGAATAATTTATGCGGTAACTGATTTTATCTAGCTAGAAAGTATATTCGTGTGTCTACGCAATTCCTTCTTATATTTTAAGAAAAATGAAAGGAAAAAAGAATAAATTATATTTGTCCGGGATTTGTCTTTTGTGAGTGTAGTGGTCAGTATTCGATCCCCTCGAGGTCACAACACGTGTCCAACCAGCACTTGGACGATCGCGTGACACGTGCCCATACTCAGAATATCTGAAAAAGAGTCATAATCTCATCTAAACTCCGGGCATTTCAAGTAACCAAAAAGATAGAGATAGAGTCGGTTACAAGTACCCTATCTCCAAGCCAAATCTTCGTTTGAATCTGATGGTTACAGCTCGGGAGCAGATCAACCATATTGACAATTGGATAGACCCTACAAGATAAAGACAAATACAAACTCTACCAATTCAAATAAGGATGTTCGGCTCCAATCACCTCCAAAATAAGCAGTTGAGATGGGATAGATGTTCAAATAGATGAGAACTCTCTATAATCTTATCCAATAGACACCGACATGTATAAGTAGTAGACCTCTCTAACAGGAGGGAGACGTTGAATCAATCCCATAAATACTAGCGTGCGAGATCAGGTTGTCACCATTGTAATTTTCTTTGAATTATGGTAGAATCCTGTCCTTCCCTTGCACTATGATTTTTTTCTTTCGGGTTTTCACATAAATCTATGCATTTGCTCTCGTTTGATCTGAACAATTGATCCATTAATCCATACAATTTGGTGCGTGGATAACTCCTCCCAGGAATTATCTACAGCATTTGGTGCTTTCATTGATATTCGAAGATCTCTCTTACTTCTAAAACCTAACCCCTCCTCAAATAGGCTTGTATTGTGGACATGGCTCCACCAAGAAAGAACGTCTCCCAGACTATAGCCGCTGGCCCAGTCTTTTTGACAAGGAAGGGGAAAGCCGTTGAAATCGCGGAGCCTGCAAGCCGTCACCCCAACCTATCCGACATCCACATCACTAATGCTGAAGTTTCCCAGTCTTCTTCTGCCTTGCCATAGAGAGTCCTTACAGCTGCGCTCGAAAACTAATGCACCAATGAGCAACTCCTCCAAATACTTTCCAGCCTACGGAAGCAAATGATAGAGCAACAAAACAGAGATGGGTTGACTCTGTGAGGTGGTTACCTTAAAAAAGACACAACAAATCGTGTCCAGACCAGACTCCTCAAGCAGGTCGACAAATTGCAAAAATCGTAGTCCCCCAGAACTGGTGAAGAAAGAGCTTAGGCTCCCCCATCGCCACAACATGATGGAGAAGCCGCACACACCACTGGCTCAGAGACTCACGATAGTGACGAGCGCTTTGAGAACTTTGAGCATCCCCACAGCCTGAAGTTTCCTCGCACTGAGGACATTGTGGATCTGGCTCAAAAGTTGCTCAACCAAGTTAGCCAACAGTCTCCAAAAGGAATGGAGCATAGAGAGCTGAGGCCTTCTGACTCACCACTGTCGAAGAAGATCACCACGCTCTGATTCTCGAGGAAATTCGTGATGCCTTCTTTTGATTGCTACTCGGGATCCTCTGATCCCCTCCTTCATCTCCGTTAGTTTCAAGACAAAATGGTGATCAATGCTCGCGATGACCTTCTCCTTTGTCGAGCATTCCTTTCCAATCTCAAGGGCACCGCCTACTATTGGCTCTACTCGCTCTCGAAGAATTCCCTTCAGAGTTTCGGCGATGTGACTGACACCTAGTTCACTTCTCAGAGAGAGAGTTTCAGAAAAACAACAACAATCATCTCCTCATGATTAGGATGAAACCAGGGGAGAGACTAAAAACTACATCAACTATTTCCAAAGCTAGATGGCTCTAATATACAACTGCAATGAAGACGTAGTCGCCGCTGCATTCATCAGTGGGTTACAAGCCACCAACTCATTCTACAAGCATCTAGTGAAGAGTGATGTCACTAAGATGAGGGACATTCTCGTCAGAACGCAAAAGTACATGCATATCGAAGAAGCGACTTAGAGTGCGACCAATCACCCTCTAAAATAAGGACCTGAGGGTGAGAAGCCAAAGCAGCAAGCCCCCTAGAGGAAGAATTTGAGCCATAACTCTACTACTGTCCATAAACCACTCCGACACGCTCGCGAGTCAAACAAGAACGACATTGTAGAGCCTGATCTAATTTCATTCAGGATTCCCGTTGACTATGTGTTCGACGCCATCAAAGACCAGCCTTAGGCAGGCTCCAACTCGATCGCTTTCGCAAAACTCGAAGGGACCCAGATCTAGAGATTACTGCACCTTCCATGATGGGATGGGTCATCCCACCATCGAATGCCAGACCCTCCGACGACATATTCAGGATCTGGTTAATCAAGAATATCTCTGAAAATTCATCCTCAATTTGCTACAGCCCTCGAAGACTAAAGTACGAAGGGAACACCTACCACAAGATGGTCAGGCAGGCAGTGTCCTCATCTAGTGCAGGAAGGTGAATGCCATCTTTGGCACCTCTCCGATAGAATGCACCACAGCAAAAGAAAGGGCCATTTATGTTATAACGCCCGGAGATGACTACCCGACAATAATAATAAGCCCATCTTCATCATTAGGTAGGCCTATCTACTTCTCAGAGACCACACCTACGTCATGCACTTTTCATGTAATGACGCTTTGGTCATGACAATGCATATCGGTTATTGCTGTCAAAGATTACGATTGCTGGAGGGGGAAGTGTCTACATTCAGTACGGACACACCTTAGATCGGGTGGAGGACAGTCCCGAGTTGGCTCGAAAGTGTAACGCCCCGATCCTAAAGATACGGAGACGTTATGGCAACGCATATACGCGAGGAAAATACCCCACGTATACACGCTAAGCCTCAATTGTAACCTGAACAAGCTATAAATCAGAACTAAAATAATCATCGATCACTGCAATAATACATATAGTCAACACGCATGATATCATATGAATCAAGAGCTAGAATGGTGACTGGAATAAGAACTGAGCTGATATGACAAGAATCAGGAAGTAATATGAAAGCTAAAAAGATAAGAGTACCAGAATAGAATAGGAAGAAGCTCCAGCTATTCGCGAAGCGTACCGCCTCATCAAACACCTGCACATTAGAAACAATCGTCCAATAGCTGGACGTGCAAATCCAGGGTCGTCAGAACGCGACCATAATGAGTGTGTGTGTAAAGGGGAAAGAACTCGTGCAGAAGAAACAGTGCATACATAATAATAACAGATAACTGAAAGCACTAAATAATATGATAAACACCGAATAACAACATGTATGTAGAACAAGGCAGCTAACATAACTGTAAACAACAACTGACGTTATGGTGTGTAACCTAGCATGTCACTAGTCTGGTATACAATACTGGTCATGGTTATGGTTATATGTCTATCACAGTAATATAAATATACAGTCAGGTGATTAATGTCAGTCACAATATATTATAACAGTTTATTATCATTTATTATGTCAGCGAACACCAATTGTCACATATAATAGACGCATCCCATACTACGCCTACCACACATGCCAATCGATGCCCTTAAGTTATTGAAACTGAGCGGTTGGAGACATTGTCCATGCTTTAGGTGGGTCCCGTACATACCCGGGACCACGGCCTCAGTTTCCTGGCGCTGAACCAGGCCGTACCGCTAGTAGTACTCAGTAACAGTAACAGTAACAGTAATCTCACTGTGAAAACAGTGGAACAGTAACAGTACAGATGGGATGTCAGTCATCCCCCAGGAACCCTGCAGTGGAACCCTCAGTCGGCTGCGCAACCTGTATCCTAGGTCCACCCAAAATACAGACCTGTCTCCTCCATCAATTTTCCCAATCCCAGTGTAAGTTGTCCATTTACATTATTATTTATTTAATTCAGTTAAATCAGTCAATGTCCATGTTCTCTAGAATACTGGGACGATTCGGTGACAGTAACAATAACAGTACAGTAACAGTAAATCAGTAATCACATACACGGTGAACAGTATCAGTAGCAGTAACAGTAACAGTAACCGTGTATACGATGAACAATAGGACTGTACCGTGGTTACGGTCAAACAATCATTTCCCAGTAACTTCAATAACATGGATAACATAACAGTAACAGTCTAGCTACTACTCAACGAACGGTCTCAACTAAAGCTGACCATAATCTCATCCATTCATGCTAAAGAGATATCAATAACTAATCCATCAACTTATAGTCTCAATACAATTCTCATGAATCACTGAGTATCAGTCCGTATCAGTGCAATCCAAAACGGGGACTATCATATCAATGAATCTGTAATTATTCCTCTCCTCAACACCAATATGTTCTAATCCTATAACCCTCAACAATTGAGACCAAATAATAACTATTATCAAACTCCAAAAATGTAGATCACTATCATAATACGTCATCTCTGATAACTGAAATAGTCAATAACTAATCATGAAGTATATAGTATGTCCTCGAGATCATCAAGTCAACATATACTGAATCATATCGAAGTAAGGGAATCATCCTCAAATAACCTATGGTCTAGAATATCTACTCTTGATACTCAACATCAACAACATATCATCTATCAGATACCAAATGCCAACAATGTCCATCTCATCTCAATATCAGTCAGGCTCCAATGAAAGGAATATAGATTCTGGGTACTTCTAACTCAAGATCAATCTAAGACACAACTCAACTAATCCAGTCATATCTGATATGTCCTCAATTACTCAACTAAATAAGTCATGTCTAATCACTGAACATCATTCAATGTAAATAACATAAGTCTAGATCAATCCCGAGTCATTACAACCAACTCATGATTCCAATAGTTCCAACACGTAATCCGACACATTAATCACCAATCCGACATACATCAACAATATCCAGTACTAGTCCTCTCACTCAAATATGCAACTCTGATTCAAAAGTATTCACAATCACCACTTCTATTAATGATCCGTCATAATATCCCCACACTCGGTATCACCACATATCATAGACATGCATCTAAGTTCTAACATGATAAGTCAAGTCATTCCATTATATATCCATCCCACGCTATCATATACATCATCTATGACCAACACATAACTCATGGGTGAAGTCCACAATCCATATGGTAACCATACACAGCTGACAGACTCAAAGTTACTCTAGTGGTCAGTATCCTTTATATCCTAACCTTTATGTTCCTATTTTTTTTAACCTGAACCTATTCCAAAATGTTTAAAGCATTTATGCTTGCTGGAATTTAAAACATAAATAATACTTAAAAGATGAAGACCAATAACATAAAATAACACAAGTGGCCAATCACATTCCTAACTCATCTCACTGCTACTGCCAATCCTATATCCTTGAATTCACCATAAATCTAAACTTTTCCTAGGACCAAATCACAAAAGAGACAAGCCTTGATTTGGATTTTATAAATTCTGAGTATACCCTGCAAACTATCTAACCAGTCTTGATTACAGTAGATACCAACAACTGCTAGGTCCAATAAATGATTTAAGTTGACCCACAATAGAAAGGACTAGTATCAATTGCAATGCATAACACCAAGACTCCAAAGACTAGATCAAGCAACTACAGTAGGACTTTTATTATGTTAGGATGGATGAAAACAAAGGCACTGGTGTGCATCCCTATTATTATAAACAGAGAAAGGGAGGAAGATGCTCACAGCACATCCTATGCCTTGCATGCTTGCACCATTATTTATAACACACCAATACATGCACATAAACTATTACAAAGAATATGAGAAATAGAAAGAGAGGAGTACACTTACTCAACGAGGTAACTTGCGGCGCGCCGACGGAGGCTCCGACGGAGGCGTCCGGGGTCGCGGAGGGTGTCGTTGGATAGAGCAACTCGCCGTGAAGGGCGTGGGGTGCGCTCGCGCTCGCCGACGGCGATCAACGGCATCCCGCGGAGAGCCCGAAAATGGTTCGGAGTAGGATGCTCACACATGAAATAAAACACACATATAATTGTAAGTATATCTCACATTACACTCCCAATTAGCCCACGCACACACACATGCACATAATATAAATAAAAATGCAAATCTCAACTACACATTAAATTAATATATGCATTCATTTGTATTACACTCACAATACCAAAATGAAGAGAGAGGGAGGAAGGATAACTCACGGTTAAGGGGTTGCCATGATGGTGTTCGGCTGCTGTGGCGTGACCAAGAGAGTGCTGGGCCTGCTCCAGGGAAGAGGGTGTTGCCGTGGCCTGGGGAAGATGGGGCGGATCTGCCACGCGGAGGGTGGTCCGGCCATGGAGCTTGCTGTGCGTTGCCAGCAAGGGGAGGCGGCCTGGAAGAGAATCCGACCCTGCGGCTGCTGGATCTGGGGAGGTGCGGATCTGGTGATGGGGTGGGCGGCTGTTGAGGCACTCCGCCGGAGGAGAAGGGGATGATGCGGCAATACAGAGGGGAGGTTGGATCTGGACGTGGGCTGTGGCCTGGGTGTTGCGGCTGTGGGTTGGGGGAGAAAATAATTAGATTTAGGTTTTTGGTTTAAGGGTTAGGATTAGAAGATAGGATTATATAGAAGGTGATATTGGGTTTCGGGTTGGATAAATAATAGGTTGGGTCTAGAGAGTTAATGGGTTTGGATCTATGTAAATGGGTATGAGAATATAGAGTATAGGCTATATGGTAATGGGCTCACATGGACTTGGGTTTGAGAAAAATATGGAACAAAAGAGAGATAATTGCAGGGGCTTGGATCAAGGGCTAATGAATAATGGGTAAATGGAGTTTAGGAATAGAAATAGAAAAGAAGGAAAAGGAAAAGAAAGGAATAAGAAAAGAGAAGAATGGGCTTACATGAAATGAGTAGTTGGGTTTGAGAAATTGAAAGAAAAAGGGTGAAAATAAATAGATGGGTTTGGGCCATGAACTTTGGGCTTGGATTGGACCAAGGCAAAATTAAAAAGAATGAAGAAGAATAAGTGACATGATAGGATGGGCTAATGGACTTGACTAATGGATGTAGAAGAGATAATGGGTTATGAGGTATAATAGACATGGATCAAGATAAGGGGTAAGAGTCAAGAATCAAATGGAAAATGGAAAAGATACTACTACTAATAATATTAACAACTAATAGAAATAAAATAATAATAATAGTTAGCAAAGAAATGTCAATGATAAATACTGGTAAACATAAAACTAAATTACTATTTACTATCTCAAAATAACTTGCATATTTAATAATACTAATTGACAGGAAAATAATAATTTAAGTTGAGTAAATAAAAATAATCAGTAAATCAAAATAAATACTTTAGAAAAATTAAAATACAGTATTTTAGATTAGGGATATTACAGAAAGATTCCCTCAGACCCAGTTACTTCTCTATGGATTTGATAGAAGCGAGGCGTGCTCTCTGGGAACAACTATGTTCTCCGTCCAAGCGGATCCATACAATGTTGTCACAGAGTCCTGCGTCCTTAATATTGAATCTTCCTACAACGCTATCCTCGGGAGCCTTAGATTCATATTATGAGGGCAGTCCTGTCCACTCATCTCCAACTTCAGAAGTACCCCACACCGATAAAAATTGCTGACATAAGAGGTGTGTAGACTATCTAAAAATCACTGAAGATAAGTCGTTAAATGTAGAGTCCATACTTTAGATGCAAGGCTGATTAAAGCCATTGATGCAGTACCAAGACGCGGATTCGAAGCCCGCATCTTAGCACCATAACAATGCCAAAACGCAACGCTCGAAGCCCGCGTCCAGCAGGGCTCGAGGCCCGTGTTCGGAAGGATTAATTGTATTGAGAAAAGGTTTAGAGTAAACCGTTGATGTCCGTATACCGATGATCAAGAACTTCGAATGTATATGCAGGTTCACTTTACTCCTTCTGAATCACTGTTCGTAGCATAAGCTAGGACGGGTCGTATTCGCAGGGAGGGTTAGCAATAGAAGCATTCAAGGTTTTATATTGAAATTTTAGTGAAGAAAAACGAAGGTTCTTCTTTGTTTTAAGAAATGAAAAGCAAAACGATGTGAAAAGTGAGTGAAAATCTTTGGTGGTTGTGTAAAGGAAAAGAAGAAACGAAAATAAAGATGGAAAGAAAACGGAGATATTTGAAAAGGGAAAGTTTTCAAAAGAGAGGTTTTTTAAGTATGATAGAAAGAGAAGCCATGACTAACTAACATTCTAATTTACTAACTTACTACTCTCGTTGGGTGATGCATGCCTCATATTGATTCATCGGCAATGGTGTGTCTTGCTTTACCAAGTCCTTGTATTGTCCCATGTCGAAGGTGTTTCTCATCTAGGCTAGGCTAGTTGCCTCCTTGAATCATTGGCTCCCTAAATAGATTTTCAATAGTGGAACAAGGTTGGTCACTCTTAAAGATGCTAAGAAAACATACAAGAGTCATTAGTCCATCAAAGCTATAATAAAGCGAGCATGAAATAAGAAACTTGTAATGTAGTCATTGGCATAGTGAAGTGCTCCATCTTCATGTTCCATCAAGGCACTTGTTCTAAAGACAAGGCTCTAAGTGAGGCTCACATGAATCATATGGAGGGGGAACATAGCATTTGCAAAGAATAAAAGCAACTCATCTTCATTGGAGGTAAGATAGACTTGTAGTTTGCAAGACTAAAAAGAAGAAAGCATCCAATGAATCATATAAAGTAGCAATCACCTAAGAGTTAGTAGTTAGTAAAATTAAAAGTTAGTTAGTCATGTTAATGAATTAGCTAGACATGGAAATAAAGAACAAGCAATAGTTCATTGTAGAAGTTAAATAGAAGAAGGTAAAAGCTTTAAAGAAAATAGTGCACTAGAACAAGAAAGATTGGAAGATTGAAAGCTTGATCCTTGTATTGCGTTGTCACCGTCTCCAATTACAAAGTCACTCACTCTCACTCTCTCTTTTCTGTATTCTAGAAGGAGAAAAAGAAAATTACATAAGAGACTAAAAGAAAACCTAGAGAAACCCTAACAATTTTCCTATAAACAATGCTCTTTTCTCCTCCCCGATTACAGATGCCCTAGGGGTCTATTTATAGTCTTCATGAGAGGAGGTCATCCCACCTCAGCTCCGGATCAAACGCTGAAGTAACGGCCAGAAGATTGCCGCGGTTCCGCGGCAAGTGCCGCGTTTCCGCGGCCGTTTTTTTGCCGCTGCGCTAGCGGATTTTTTGTGCCTTTCTGTTGTATCTCGTATCCCCAGTTGGATCTTGTAGAAACTAAGAATACGCTTTGGATCTGTTCAGACTTGGGATTTTCTCTTGTGGGCTTCTAAATGTTTCTTTAATTCCTCAAAAATCATAATTGTTGGGCCTCCTTCTCCATTAAACATTGGACCTGAAAAAGAGAGAGAAAAAAGCAGTAAAAAATCCAATATTTATTCAGATAAAGCATAGCATGGTGGTAGAAAATGATGCATAAATGACTCCAATCAGCCCGCGTCCAGCATCACGTCAATGAGGAACGCAGAGTTAAAAGCCCGCGTCACAGTGCCCAAACGCGAGGTTCGAGGCCCGCATTCAGTATCATCTCATGGCTAAACGCAGAGTTCAAACCCGCATTTCAACTGCAAAGTGAGCTCTGCGTCTCAATTGTAACTGCCTTCATTACTGGGTCAATTACTTCCCACGTAATGAGGGAGTTAACCCCTATTATAGAGGGTTTTTAGGGGACAATATTACCCCTAAACCCCCCTATAAATAGCTAACCTGCTATTGAAAAGGGGTTGGATATTTAGCTGAGGGGTATTGGCATATTCTGATTACAATGAGTTTAACTCTTTTACACAAACTTGCTGTGTTTAAGTTTTGCCTAAATCTCTTTGAGATTTTATTTGATAGGAACTGTGCTACTCATCAGTGATCCAAGGAGAAAACTCCCAAAGGAGCTTGATGTTCACCCGGTCAACGAAAAATAAATTTACTTTCCACCGCTACGCAAAGAACCCGGCATTAAACAAAGAAAGATTTGAGCTTGGATATCTTCTCTCTCTATAATTTGAAATTTTGAAATTATTGTAATCTTTCATTGATTCTAGAAATTTTGCAATCATATTTTCAATTTTTCGACCCGAACAAGAGATGGCGACTCCGATGGGGACTACTTTCTTAACTGACCAGCAAGTTGTGGCGCAAGGTGACGTCAACTTCATGGGAAAGACTGTTGAGTCACTTGTCCTGGAATTCGATCTGGCAAAGGACGAGGAGTTTCTCTCTTCTGGCTCCAAGAGCCCCAAAGTGATGCGGCAATACCGCAGGGTCTCTTCAGAGATCCGCTCTCAAGTCTCTTTGGAGACTTCTCTAAGAACGACTTGGGCAAACAACGTCGTTTCTGGACGCATCGTCCGCATGGCCTGCGTCAATGTCTCCCACGAGACCTTTGAGGCCGATGAGGATGAAGGCCAATCCCGCCATACCTCTCCTCTCCAGATTCCTCAACTCCAGGTTATCAGGGGTCCCCAACAACCAGTGAAGAGTAACCGAAATGTTGAACGTCGACAACAGATGGAAGAGCTGAAAAAGCCATCTATTCAGCAGACACAAAACGCGGGGCTCAAGCCCGCATTTCTTCTGAGCAGATCCAGACTCAAAACCCCGCATTTCTATATCAAAATGCAGAGCTCATGAGGTGTGCATTTCTTGAGTTTCACCTCAGAGATGCGATATTCAGCAATGCGAGGTTCACGTCTCTTCTCAAAGACACGAGACTCACGTCTCTATACCAAAATGGGAAGCTCATGAAGTCCGCGTTTCTGAAGCTTCACCTCACAGACGCGAGGTCTGCGTCTCTTCTCAAGGATACGAGACCCATATTTTTTTTTCAAAATGTGAGGTCCACATCTCCTCAAAGATGCAAGACCCGCATCTTAAAGCGCGAGGGCCGTGTCTCTTCTGCAGAGAATGAGCCTCGTGTCTCCAACTCCAAACATGAGCCCCGCGTCTCTGAGACCTGCGTTTCAGAGTTACAGCATAAGACTCACGTTCACTCCCCGAGGGCTAAGGTCAGGGCTGAACCAAAAATTCTCATCCTTAGAGACTCGAGGCTGGTCTCATCGATCCCCTCCAATGGATCTAAGAGACTACTTGACAAAGAAAATGAGTATTCATCAAATCAGTCCACAATGAAGCTGTGAATGGCTCATTACAATGGTGCTCTCTGAATGCCACTGCAGCTCACATGTAAGCGACAGTCGGTATTCAACTGGTTATCAGCAACATCAGCTTCTGGTTCGGTCAAGAGGCGTCGCTCCCGCACAAAGAGAACCTTCTCTGACACAGAATACCCTAAAGTTACTGTAAACATGGTGAGTCCAAGCATTACACCAAACAGGACTAAGGGGAAGCAACCGATACTCAGCTCTGACGAGTCTGATATTGAGCCGGAAGGAGTATACCAGGATACCCGTACTAAGACTGGTACAATAGCCCCAATGGACTATAATGCCCTAGCCAGGGGCATTGAAATAAGCGAGGCACACTCTGCCATCATGGAATCACAGGCCTCAAACTCTTCCGTAGAGAAAGAAGCCTTCACGTACATGGTGGGGACTCCTGATGAAATAGCCAGGTGCTTTGAACAGCAAGCCCAGGTTCAGAGGGAGAAACTCGATATAATCCGTGCCTAATAAGAATCTATCGATGCCCTCAAGCAGATGCTTTCGCATTTCTTGAGGATAAAAAAAGAAGCTAAAGATCAAGACTCCTTTCAAGAAGTCCAAGGAAAAACGGAAAGAAGGGGAAAGCTTATGCTCTTCAAAAAGCCTCTTGGACTTGAATCCCTTCAAGACCCTGAGCCTAGCCTACTAGTGGGCTATTTATAGGCTCAATAGGGAGCTATGATTTCCTTGATTGTCTCCTCTTAATGAGGAATCATGGGTGTAACTACTCATTAATTTCCCCCACTAACTTAATGGTGTAGTTACTCTCCTTAGATGAGGCTAGCCATTGGAGGCGAGGCTAGCCTCCTCATGCAAGGCCAGCTAGTTGGAGTCGAGGCTAGCCTCCTCATGCAGGGCTAGCCTCCTCATGCAAGGCTAGCCAGTTGGAGCGAAACTAGCCTCCTCAGGCGAGGCTAGTCATTGGAGGTGAGGGTAGCCTCCTCATGCAAGGCTAGGCAGTTGGGCAAAGCTAGTCTCCTCGGGCGACACTAACCAGTGGAGGCGAGGCTAGCCAGTTGGGGTGAAGCTAGCCTCCTCAGGCGATGCTAACCTTCTCATGCGAGACTAGCCAATTGAGGCGAGGCTACCCCCCTTATGCAAGGCTAGCCAGTTGGAGGCAAGGCTACTCTTTAGCGTAGTTGTGCCAAGCTTCAGGAGAGGCTACTCTTCAGCGGAGTTGTGCCAAGCTTCAGGTGAAAGTAGAAGTTAGCTCTCAACAGAGCCGTGTAAAGCTTCAGGTAAAGCTAGAAGCTGTAGGTCACCTAGAGGGGGGTGAATAGGTGACAAGGTAATCTAATGCAAAAGAAATGCAGAATTAAAACTAATTATGCAAACTAACACTACTATGCTAAACATACCAAGTATAACCAAAGAGTGTAGCCGAATTTCTCGTGAAGGGCTCTGGAACTACTCCTCCAGATTCCTCTGGACTAAGAGTTGAGGTGCTTTAATAGCTCTCTTAGTTGAACACAAGTGTGGGCACACACAAACTATATCTAGCATATGAATATGAATAATGTAAAGCAATGCAATATATAAAGAGAGAAAGAGTTGAGAGATAGTGGATCAAACACAAACACCAAGATATGTTTCGAGGTTCGAGCCATAACTCTACGTTCCCCGCCTTCACACAAAAGAATTTTCACTATGTCTACATAGGACCTTCCATAAAGGGACCTCCACCGAGGAATTATAACTCTACACTGGGAGTACACAACTCCTCTCTCTAACACAAACCTTTACACAAAAGGTGGGAACCTAGCCAAGCACAAAGGAAGGGAAAATACTTAGTGATCATAAAGATCACAAACAATCTCTCTGGTGATCTTGAAAAATCACAAATAAATTTCTCACAAAAATAAGATCCTAGAGATAGAATTAGAATTGATTGGCTCAAGTATGTGAGAAATCAAAGTATTTGAAAATAAAACAACAAAGAAAATACTTGGAAAAAACTTCTTAATGGATATATAAAATGAAGAACAAAATAGAATTCCCAAAAATTGATTTTCTTTGATTTTCCAAAACTTTGAAAACAAATAAAGATAGAGATTTTAGCACTAAAACTTGTTTTAAAAACTTGCTGAAAACTTAGTAGAAGTGAAAAAAATTTGCTCTCAAAAATCTTACTTGAAACTGGCCTCAAGGAGCCATATTTATAGGGTCTGAAAATATAGCTGTTGGGGTCCAGATTAGGTCAAAACTGCCTGTCAGTCGACCGCCCGGTCGACCGGCCAATAGTCATATTTTTGACCATTGGGGCTATCAGTCGACTGGTTGGTCGACCGCCCTAAGGCAAATTTGCCTATCGATCGACCGCCCGATCGACCGAGGCCAATACAAAAGAGTGAACTCTCTGGTCGGTTGACCATGCGATCGACGGTCGACCGGGGCCAGATCCAGAGAGCAAGCTCTCTGGATCGGTCGATCGTCCGGTCGACCAGCCCTAGGCTAAGGCAAACTGTGCACGTCTGTGCACATCGGTCGACCGCCCGGTTGATCGAGCTCTGGCCTGGTCGACCGATCGGTCGACCGCCAGAGGTTTCAGGCTGAGTTTCTTGGGTTTGAAAACTTAGTCTATTAAATACCCATAAAATCCCATAAAATCACATAACATCTACAAAAATAAGTTCTTATAAATATTTGAAGAATATATATGTGTGACTAAAATTTAGCACATATTTTAAACAATTTGAACTATTTTTTGTGATATAGAAATTATGCTTTAAACCAAAAATCAGTATTTTTCAAAACTTGAATTTTGAAATAAAAATTCGTTTTCTCGAAAACTTGTATAAATATAAAAACATGATATAGAAATAGTTTTGAAGCATATTGTGTATGGATAGAATCCAATATACATATAAAAGATATATTTATATTTTTGACATAAAATGTCAAAACTAAGTTTTGTTAAAAACAAAACTTGAAACCATGAACCAGATATACATCCAAGTAAGTTTCTAAAATTATAAACCAAACAATGTATATGGATGAATCCACTATACATCTAAACCATGTAAACTACTTTAGATGAAATCTATTCATGAAAACAGAAGATTTGTTCTTGAAATTTCAAATGGTTAAACTAAAATCAAAAACTATTTATCTTGTATGTGTGTGTGTTGGCCCAATGGCCTTCCACTCTAGTTTTGATGATGATCAACACTCATGTAGTTATGTTTACTAATATTCTTGTGTTTCTAAGTTTCAGATCATTAACAGGATATTAGGTTGGTGATTAGCTTCAACAAGATGATTAGAAGCTATTCATGATGATTCCGGTGCCAAAGCTTAAAGATCATACCTTTGCACTTGGAGAATCACGGAGTTTGGACCGAGTCTACTTGAAGATGAAGATCGTCAAGAAGACTTAGGTATCTAGTTTAGAGTTTGTGTTTTAGATCCATATTTGTAAAGCTTAGTTTAGTTGATATGCTCAGTGCACAAAACACACACGTTTCATGATTTGGTTTTTTGGTTTTCATGAATAATAGATCAAAACAAGTTTACCTTATACCTATGTATATTAGATATGTTCTAGATATACATACATGCTTTAAACTTGCTAGACAAACTTATTTTGACTATCCTATTCATGTTTTGGAAAATTCTAGTTTGATAAAATACAAGTTTTGTTTTTGATAAATTGGCAAGACACAAAAATGAATTGATATGATTGATATATGTCTTGAAATTTTTATCACAAGTTTGGTTATCAAAGTAAAATGATAAAACAAGTTTTAAAAAAACATATTTTTAGAAAACAGTTTTTATTGTGATTAAACTATTTTTTAGATTTACTGTGAATTTATGGGATTTTTATTGAGTGAAAAGACCTATTTTCAAATCCCATATCTGTGCAGAACTGAAGACTGGCTTACAGGCCAAGTCGGTCGACCGGACCGGTCGACCGCACCATAGGCCGGTCGACCGGGACGGTCGACCGACGTGCACAAGTCTGTGCACGTTTTGGAGTCTCTGGGACGGTCGACCGGGCCGGTCGACCGAGATGAGAGTTCTGCTCTCAGGATGTTTCGGTCGACCGGGCCGGTCGACCGCTATTGCCCAACGATCACATTTTTGACCGTTGGCGCTCGACCGGACCGGTCGACTGGCAGTCTGTCAGACTGCCAGCTCAGCCTAACGGCTAGTTTTGTATAGGGGCTATATAAAACCCATCTCTTTGGGATTTTTGCCAAGTTTTTTTAGAGAGAAAAATTTTTAGTTTTTTGAAGTGTTTAAAAGAGTTTTAAAAGAGTTTTTGGGCTTTAAACTTCTCATCTCTATTTGTTTTGGGTTTTTGGAAAATCAAAGAAAGCTAGGGTTTTGGGAGATTGAATTGATTTGCTTTTTCTATCTTCTACAAGTGATTTCCCAAGAAGTTTTTCTTTGTTGCTTGTTTCCAAAAACACCTTGTTTCCACACTTGAGCTATCTTCTATCCTAAACTATTAGGATCTTGTTTTTGTGGAAAAAGATAAGAGAAAAAGAAAGAGAAGTGTTTGAGGTTGTTTGTTGTAAACCTCATTGTTGTAAACACCCTTATACTTGTGAATCCCTCTTCGTAAGGTGATCGGGTGATTGTGTTGTGGATCCCTCTTAGGTAGAGGTGATAGTGTTTGGTTGTGAGCCTCTTCGGCAGAGGTGTGTGGATTGGTTGTTGTATTGGCTACGGGCCTTACCCCTCGGTTGTGAGGTGGTTGTTTGAGAGAGAGTTTGGTACTCCTAGAGTTGTAAGAATCCTCTTCGGTAGAGGTTCCCTCGTGGGAGTTGAGATAGTGGAAATCTTACACGGTGGTGTAGGCGGGGATGTAGAGCAAGGTGCTCGAACCTCGAAACAAATCTTGGTGTTTGCGTATTGATCCATTGTCTCTCTAACTCTCTCTCTTATATTTGTGCAAAGCATCATATTCATATCATATCATATTTGCTTGTGTTGTGCATATTTCATATTGCCTTGCATTTATTCATATTGCTATTCATTCTTATATGCTTGGCTTGATTGTGTGTATTTTATATTGCTTGGATTGCTTGTGTGTGTGTGCATAACTTATACTCATCCAACAAGAGCTTCACATAGCACCTCAACCCATTTCAAGGGGAATCAAGGGAGTTAGTCCAGAGCCTCGCAAGGGGAATTCGGCTACACTTGTTGTATTGTATTAGTTTGTGCATAATTTGCATTAGCTTCCGCATTTAGCGCACTTAGTTTTCATTTAGTTTCTTAGATTAGCACTTACACCTATTCACCCCCCCTCTAGGTGTTTTTTCAGTGTGTGTATACATGAGCATATCAAGACTAACTATCTTTACACAAGTTCTAGAAACAAAACAAAATAAAATAAACTAAAGTCTTCTTGTAAAGTTCCTTCTCCAAGTCGACTCGATCCAAACACGATCCAAAGAGCTTGACACCAACCGAGTGCTAGATGCGATCTTGACGCGCGAGCTCTTGAATCATCATGTGTTAGCTCCAAAACTTATTTTGAATCCTTTGTTGAAGCTAATTACCTACTAAGATCTTGATCAATATCTGAAACTTATAAACACAAAATCTTTAGCAAACTAACCTTCATAATTTAGTTATCATCAAAACTATGGTGAAAGGCCTCTGGGCCAACATCTCCCCTTTTTTGATAATGACAAAAGTTATAAGGTTATATATGCATAGATTAAGATTAAGCTTCATAAAAGTTCCCCCTTAAATTATGCATAATCAATAAACATATAAAGATATGTAATGTAGCTCAAGATGCCAAATAAAAGATATATATGCATAAACACATAATAAAACTTGCATCATATATAATCCTAAATCTCTCTCCTCCTTTTTGTCACTTATCAACAAAGGGGTGACGACAAACAAACAATACCAACAAAATATATTTGAAACAAAATTTTGATACCAATAACAAACAATCAATTGAAAGAAACTAGTTGAAAGTATAACAATCTTTTTACCAATTAAAAATTAAACATTCTTTTTACCAATTGATACCAATAGAAAGGTATGATACCAATTGAAAGTAAAAATTAATTTTTTTTAGGTAAACACTAAAACTATTTTACAATAAGGATACCAAATTGAGAATAATACCATTTTAAGAATACTGATACCAATATTGAAAATATTAGCATATACCAAAACAAAGTATTTTTCATCATAAAAGTGGGAGTAAGATACCAATTGAAAATAAAATCAATTGAAAGATAAAACAAGAATTTTTCTCCTCCTTTATAAAATATTAATAAAAATAATGCATAAGCTTGTACATGATACCAATTGAAAAATAATTGATATTATAGACTAAATCAAGCTTAGTAAGAAATAATTTGTGCTTAACAATGTATGGATATGTATGTTTAAAGCACAAGAAAAATATTTATATGTATATATCAGAGCAAAACAATTAAGATATGGTCCATAGAAAACAAAAAATATGAGAATACAAAATAAATTTTTATTTAAAATTATGTAAATCTCATAACTGAAGTACATTTTGATACCAATAGTAAGTGACACATGAAGTGCATTTTGATATAAAAAAATACCAATTGAAATTAATGCATAAGCTTGTAAAGATATCAATTAACATTTAGAATTAAGTCAAGCTTAGCATAAACAGTTTGTGCTTAAATAAAATATATGATATTGTAAAATAAGCACAATCTAAATCATATATATGTATGTATGAAAATGGAAGTACCACTTGAAATTTGATGATACATATATAGGAAAGCAAAATATGAACATACAAAAAGGATTTTCATTGAAATCATGTATATCTCATACCTACCACCCTATTCATGCGCATGTTTGAAAGATATTTAATACCGTACAGAAGGCATGATCGCCCAACCATCCGCCCCTTAGTTGGTAGGAGTTTTCAAAATAAGAGTTTGAAAATAATTTAACATGTTTAAAAACTCTACCAATTTAAGAATCAAGAAACTAGTTTAAAATAATTTTAAAAAAAATACTAGTTAAAGATCCTTCAAAACATGAAACCAAATCATATATCCCATGAAACATTACTAAGTACAAAAAATTTGTCACTCAAGATCTATAAGGCTAAAAAAATGTGCTCATAAAATAAAGTCATGAGTAAACAAAAATAATATGAGTGCACAAAAATCATGTGAATAGAATATTCATGAAATAAATCAATAAGGCTCAAAACAAACATCAAACCTAAATTTTTTTTATAAAAATTAAACAAGCATCAAGGTATATGTATGTTTTGTCGAATCTAAAAGTATACATACATATCCAAAAAAATGAGTCAAAAATAGAATTTTGCATGAAGGCAAGTGACTCAAGGATATATATGTATATCTATTAGTTTTAGATAAAAATAACATATACATAAAGCTAAACATGTACAAAAATCAGAAAAACAAGTATAAACGAAAGAATCAGCAAAATTAGGTTATACATGTACATGTAATGAGTACAAATGAGTAATGAAGCACAAATATATAATAATCAAGTGTAGCTCACTACTTGTACAAGTATAAAAATAAGTTTTAATGAAAACTATATTTATCAAGTAATCACCACATGAAGTACAGAAAAATATGATCATTAGGTTAAATGCATGTGTTTTGGAACTAGTATATACATAGTAGTTAAACAATAGTGAGAACACAAAATATGAATCCATATGAATATGGGTGTATCTCAAAGACTATTTATGTATATCACATGTCTAATAACATTGCATTTAACATAATGAGCATTAAAATCACAATATGCTAAAAATTATCAATGTAAAAGTATGTAAACTAAAATAGGAGTTTAGAGATAGTTACCAAACCATATGAGTTATTCTCTAAGTCTCCAACTATGGTGGTCCTCCCAACCAAACATCCTTGATAGCGATGCATTAATTAGGTATGTCCATCTAGCACCATATGCAAACATCATCAAGGCACCAATACTCTCACATTTTGTGAGAGCTCGCACCTACATCAAACACAAGTGGGAAAATTTGGTACCCATATCTTTTTAGGTCCATTGAGGTTAGTAACAATTGGAACCCAAATATTTTTATTAGCAAAATTTAAATGATTTATCCTATCAAAATAAAATTTTGCAAGATGGCCTTTGCGGTCACAATGTGTACATTTGTACACTCAAGCATACATTTGAGTGGGGTGAGCATGGTGTGCATGTGCATGCCATGGGGTATGTGCATGAGTATTGGGAATTTATTTCTATTATGGTTCAATGCACAGCGCAAACAATCAATTTTCTTCTTTACAATACAAATATAATTATTAATTTTGGAAGAAGATACATGAGCATGAGAATCAACAATTTTTTTTAGAATTATTTTTTCTTTTAAAATAATTTTTTTCAAAGAGTCTTTTTCTTTTAAAATGGAATCATTTTCATTTTTCAATCTTTTATTTTCCATTTTAAGTAAATCATATTTCTTAAGAAGTTTTTGACAAAAGGATGCAAGCTCATCATAAGGCATGTTAATATCTTCTTCTATCTCGGATTCAGAATATACCTCAAGGGGGTCATCCCCTTGGACCATGTAGCACATGCTCCCCATGTAGTATTGCTTTTGTTCACTAAGGGAGATAAGGATGTTCCACACTATAAAAGCCGAATTAAAGTTAGCAGCCCTAGATAAATTTCATCATTTAGGGTAGATTTTAAAGCATGGATGGCTTTTGTGTTACCTCAAGATGTTTGCCATTTAAACAATAAGAATATTTAATAGTAGCAAAATAAAAATGAATACCTAGAGCTTTTAGGTACATGGACATCTTAACTTTCAAAGTTTGGAGGTTAAGAATGTCAAACATGGGAGGTGTCATGAAATCCATGTATTGTGATTAGCTAAAATGAGGATCTTTAACTCAAGGTTGTTGACCCAAATCAAGAGCATCAAACTCTGATACCAATTGTAGGTCACCTAGAGGGGGCGTGAATAGGTGACAAGCTAATCTAATGCAATATAAATGCGGATTTAAAACTAATTAACTAACAATATTATGCTAAACACACCAAGTATAACCAAAGAGTGTAGCCGAATTTTCTGTGAGGGGCACTGGAACTATTTCTTTAAATTCCTCTACACTAAGAGTTGAGGTGCGTTAATAAGCTATCTTGGTCGAACACAAGTGTGGGCACACAAACTATATCTAGCATATGAATATGAATAATGTAAAGCAATGCAAGATATAAAGAGAGATAGAGTTGAGAGATTATGGCACCCTGATTCTGCGGATACGGAGACGTCAGTGCGACGTATATACGCAGGTCAGAAATGGCCTCACGTATATACGCTAAGCATCAGTACAGGAAAGAATCATAGTGCGAAAGCACAGTGGTAATATACATTCTAACAAAAAAGTATAAGTATATGATTATCACAGAAAGTGATACAATATTACAGGAATATTACATCACCAGAAAATATAAAAGTACGATACATGAAGAGATATACAAAAGCTGAGAGGTGCTCACGAGCAGCAAGAGGGCCTCGAGAACCAAACAGGAGAGAAACTGGGAGAAAAGCTGCGGCGATGATCCAAGCTTCTGTTGCACTCCGATCGTCACAGAAGGATCCGCTGCGCGCTTAATCAGCACAGTAAAGTCACCAAGGTTCGGTCTCTAAGATCTGGACATGAGAATTCAGAGTTGTCAGACGTAACCCAGTGAGTACATATAATAAAACCAAATGGCGTGCATAACAGGTACACGTGTACAGGATCAAGTGATGTGGTCCAAGTATGCAGGTACAAAAAATGACAAGTAATATAAGGGAAATTAAAGGAACGACAGTAAATCATTTATATCGATGAATCTAAAACTGAAAACATGCATAGAAGCAGTATGAAGAGCATAGGTACATATAAACATGCGGCAAATAAGTTAAACATGCGATAAATACAAGTATGGACAAAACTAGTTGTACAAGCTTAGATTATGGATTCACGGGACAGATACGTCAAGGGGATAATCCAAATAAGGAAACCCTCATCTATATACCACATATCTCATGTCGCCATCGTCTGAGTTTATACAACTTGAGTTGCCCTAAGAGTAACAGAATTATAGTGTGTCTGGAGTAATCATTATACGTCATAAAGTAGGTGTCAACTTAGGGCATAACACTATAATTGAAGAATATAAAGGTGTTGCATTTTAATTTATCAAATAATAATAATCAGTACTGTTTGATATTTCAATCGCCTCCCTACCAGCGCCTCACATCACCGATAGTCCATACTAGAGTTCGCACTCTGTAGAACTTACCCGGGTCTGATATGTGAGTACCAGGACCCGAACAAAGGAGAGACCAAATATCACACGTTACTAATATTATTACTGTTTGGGTGTTATGTTCTTATGTTATTCTTGTCGTTTTTCCACCGACGTCCCACAACACCGACAGTTCACACTGGAGCCCGCACTTCTAGTAGAACTCATCCAAACTCCGATATACAGGTACCCTTATTCGAATAGGGGAGAGACCAAATAACACATGCTCTAGGCATTATCATTGTACAGGTATGTGTGGGTATTAATATGCACTGAGGATGCTTATCACGCTAACACCAGGCGGCACAGGCAGGAGGAAGGAAGTAGCCCTACAGATTCAAGAGGTGGCCCCCACAGATTCAAGAGGTGGCCCCCACCACGTGTGTGGTGTGGCACATTGCTCCGTGTGGCACTTTGCTCTGAGGGTTGATACAAGAGGTAGCCCCACAGATTCAAGAGTTGGCCCCCACAGATTCAAGAGGTGGCCCCCACCACGTGTGTGGTGTGGCACTTTGCTCCGTGTGGCACTTTACTCTGTGTGGGGAATGGATTCTAGAGGTGGCCCACACAGATTCAAGAGGTGGCCCCCACCACGTGTGTGGTGTGGCACTTTGCTCCGTGTGGCACTTAGCTCCATTCAGGATCCGTCGGACGCTAGCACGATTGTGGATACATCATCGTCATCCCGACACCAGGCATGCTCTGCCGGACGCTGGTCTGACTGTGCTATTAACAAGAGTAACAGTACATGGGACATGAGTACAGGAGATACAGGAGTTCAGGAGTACAGGGGTTCAGGTGTACAGGAGTTCAGGAGTACCAGAGATCTGGTAGTAGTATAATAATGATGCCAAGTCTCTATAAAAGTGATAATCATGAATATGCCAAGTAATACGGGTGTCAGGTGTAATAGTCCCCAGTCAGGTGTCATAATATCATGTCAAGTGTGCTAGTACCAGGTGATAACATGTTAATTGTCATGTGTCATATATCAGGTGTCAGGTATCAGGTGTCAGGTATAACATGTCGAATACTGGTGTCATATATCATGTGTCAAGTATAGCATGGCAAGTACCGGTGTCAAGTATCATGTGTCAAATATAGCATGACATGTACCGGTGTCGGATATCATGTCTCAAATATAGCATGGCAAGTACTGGTGTCAGATATCATGTGTCAAATATAGCATGGCAAGTACTGGTATCAGATATCAAGTATCAAATATAGCATGGTAAGCACCGGTGTCAGATATCATGTGTTAAATATAGCATGGCAAGTACTGGTGTCAGATATCAGGGGTCAAGAATAGCATGGCAAATACCGGTGTCAGATATCAAGTGTTAAGTATAGCATGGCAAGTATAAGGTAACTAATATGCCGGTGAGAGTCACAATATCAAATATCAGGTATCAACCGGTCACGTAACATGGTACAGGAGAACGGTATAAACATTTCAAACTCTTCACAACCATATTTATAATAATAAATTTATCTTTTAATTAGTTATGCAAAGCTTAGTAAAGCGAGAGCAGATCTAGACATACCTGGTATAATACCGGTTCTACAAAGTATAATAATGACCGGAAGCTATTTATAAAGCATGATAATCATTTATATAACATATACCAACTTGCATAAAGAGACATCATATGTTAAAAGCAAAATAATAATTATTAAATATGAAATGATGGTAATAAAGTAAAAAATGTACTCGCCTAATACCGGAATGAAATACCGGGATACAATCCGAGAAGTCCGCGAATACGAGTGAGCATGCCACTAGCCCATACACATATATATAAATATATAAATATAAATATATATATATATAAATATTAGAGAGGGAATGAGAGAGGAGAGAGAGAGGAGAGAGAAAGTTGTAGGAAGGAGAGAAAGAGAGAGAAAAATAGGGTATTTTTAGAAAGGAATTAGGATTTAAAAGGGGAGGGGTATGGTTGTAAATATGGGGAAGTAATTTGGAGATAAGGTGGAGGGTATTTTAGGGATGTGGAAAAAGTAGGTTTATTTAGGGAAAGGAAAGAGAAAAGAAATGAAAAGAAAGAAAGAAAGAATTAAAGAAGGAAAGAAGAAAGAAAGAAAGAAAGGAAAATGGAGGGGGGGGAGGTGGCCGGCCTACCGCCAGCGGCCTGGCGGCGGTGGCGACGCCATCAGGGGGGCAAGCGCGCGCGGCTAGCCCGGGGAAGAGAGGAGGGGGTGGAGTTTGTTTTGTTGTTGTTGTTGTTTGTGTTGTTGAAGGAGGTGGTGGGTGGTGGTTGAAGGTGGTGGTTGGTGGTGATTGGTGGTGTTGGGGAGTTGGAGGAGGAGGAGGAGGTGTTGTTGGGGAGGTGGGAGTGGGGGATTTGATGGATGTGGTGGTGAATTTTGGAGGAGGAAGGGAGGTGGTGGTGATGGGTTTTGGTGAAATTGGAGGTGGTGGGTGGTTGATGGAGGTTGAAGGAGGTGGTGGAGTGGAGAGGGGGTGTGGGGAGTGGATGGCCGGCGTAGGGGCGGCCAACGGCGGTGGCTCCTGTGGTGGAGGCGGCGGTGGGATGTTGGAGAAGATGGTTTGATTTTGAAGGAGATAGAATTTATTTGAATTTTGGAATGAAAAAGAAAAGGAAGAAGGAAGGTTAAACAGAGAAGGAGAAGGAAAAAAATTATGAGTAGGGAAGGAGAGAGGGGCTACAGGCGGCAGATGGCTGTGGCAGGGGAGCAGGCGGCGAGAGCAGGGCAGCTATGGCAGGGGATGGGGAAAGTCAAAGGGGAGAAAAGAAAAGAAAAGAAAGAAAAAGAGAGAAAATAAGGAAAAGGAAAAAAATAAGGGAAAAAAAGAAAATAGTATAAAAATTTTATTATTAAATAATTAATTTATTAAGATATCTGGGAGTATAAAGTAGGGGAGTAGTGAAGGAAAAATCAAGAAAAGAAATCGTCGGTAAAAATATTATTATTTAAATAAGGTAAAAATTCGACTATTTCAGAAACGTTCCGAAAAATTCTCAAAAATAGAAATATATTTTAAGATGTCTGCTGAAATCAGATTCAAAAAATTTAATGTAATTTTCATATTAAAAATCTTGGAATCTTCCAGCGGTATCGGCCGACACCAGAATCGGTGAAATTTCGATAAATTTAGAAAAATCTCAAAAAAATACATTTAGATAGAAAATGAATTTCTAAGAAGTAATGTGAAAGCTGTTTTTGAAAATTCAATCCCGTTTGAAAATTAAAAATCTGGTAATCAGTCAGCGATGCCAACCGAACCGATTTTGGAGATTTTGCAAAATAATTCTGAAAAATTTCAGAAAATCATGAAAAATCTAAAATATTAGAAAATAGTGTCTGAAATTAAAATCGGTTAAATTAGACTACCAGAATGGTCAAATCAGGCGGTATGCCGGTATCGGGTTCCCGGTCCGGGTTAGGGCTAACTCTAAGACTGAGAATTCGGATCCGATACCAAAAATATGAGAAATCACAACTTAAAAACTAATACTAGAAGAAAATTGCAATAATACGATCGAAAAAGTTGGGACACATATCTGGGTACGTATGCGGGGAACGGTGTGCTACAATCTACCTACCTAGCAAAAATTTCGTCCTTGAAATTTCTATAAGGAGGGAGATGAACATGGAAGTGATTACAGTCAAGGATGATAATATGATAAAGTATGAAAAGGATAAGAAAGATTACTGACTTAGGACACATATCTGAGTTGGTTGAAGAGATGAAAGGAAAAGATAGAAGGGTTTTCACGATTCAAGAAAAGATTGCAAGGAAGGAATAGATAACATCGTACTTGCAATTGGAATGTATATTCAAGACTCGTGCTCTTCAGCTGCAAATTAATATCTCATTAATCTGCCAACTGATTGTACTGAGGATGTTATAACCTAGGCTCTGATACCAACCTGTGGCGCCCCGATCCCGCAGATACAGAGACGTCACTGCGACGTATATACGCAGGTCAAAAATGGCCTCACGTATATACGCTAAGCATCAGTACATGCAAGAATCAGAGTGCGGAAGCACAGTGTAATATACATTCTAACAGAAAAGTATAAGTACATGTTTATTACAGAAAGTGATATAATATTACATGAATATTACATCACCAGAAAATACAAAAGTACGATACATGAAGAGACATATAAAAGCTGAGAGGTGCTCACGAGCAGCAAGAGGGGTCTCGAGAACCAAACAAGAGAGGAACTGGGATGAAGAGCTGCGGCGATGATCCAAGCTTCTGCTGCACTCCGATCGTCACGGAAGGATCCGCTACGCACTCTAATCAGCTACAGTAAAGTCACCAAGATCCGGTCTTTAAGATCTGGACATGAGAGTTCAGGGTTGTCAGACGCAACCCTGCGAGTACATATAATAAAGCCAAATGGCGTGCATAACAGGTACACGTGTGCATGATCAAGTGATGTGGTGAAAGTATGCAGGTACAGAAAATGACAAGTAATATAAGGGAAATTAAAGGAACAATAGTAAATCATGTATATCGATGAATCTGAAACTGAAAACATACATAGAAGGCAGTATGAAGAGCATAGGTACATAAAACATGCGGTAAATAAGTTAAACATGTGATAAATACAAGTATGGACAAAACTAGTTGTACAAGCTTAGATTATGGATCCACGGGACATATACGTCAGGGCATAATCCAAATAAGGAAACCCTCATCTATATACCACATATCTCATGTCGCCATCATCTGAGTTTATACAACTTGAGTTGCCCTAAGAGTAACAGAACTATAGTGCGTCTGGAGTAATCATCATATGTCATAAAGTAAGGTGTCAACTTAGGGCATAACACTATAATTGAAGAATATAAAGGTGTTGCATTTTAATTTATCCAATAATAATAATCAGTACCGTTTGATATTTCAATCGCCTCCCTACCAGCGCCTCACGATAGTCCATACTAGAGTTCGCACTCTGTAGAACTTACCCGGGTCTGATATGTGAGTACCAGGACCCGAACAAAGGAGAGACCAAATATCACACGTTCCTAATATTATTACTGTTTGGGTGTTATGTTCTTATGTTATTCTTGTCGTTTTCCCTCCGGCGTCCCACAACACCGACAGTTCACACTGGAGCCCGCACTTCCAATAGAACTCATCCAAACTCCGAATACAGGTACCATTATTCGAATAGGGGAGAGACCAATAACACATTCTCCAGGCGTTATCATTGTACAGGTATGTGTGGGTGTTAATATGCACTAAGAATGCTTATCACGCTAACACCAGGCGGCACAGGCAGGAGGAAGGAAATAGCCCTACAGATTCAAGAGGTGGCCCCCACAGATTCAAGAGGTGGCCCCCACCACGTGTGTGGTGTGACACTTTGCTCCCTGTGGCACTTTGCTCTGTGGATTGATACAGGAGGTAGCCCCGCAGATTCAAGAGGTGGCCCCACAGATTCAAGAGGTGGCCCCCACCACGTGTGTGGTGTGGCACTTTGCTCAGTGTGACACTTTGCTCTGTGTGGGGAATGGATTCTAGAGGTGGCCCCGACAGATTCAAGAGGTGGCCCCCACCACGTGTGTGGTGTGGCACTTTGCTCCGTGTGGCACTTAGTTCCATTCAGGATCCGCCGGACGCTAGCACGATTGTGGGATACATCCTCGTCATCCCGACACCAGGCATGCTCTGCCGGACGCCGGTCTGACTGTGCTATTTACAAGAGTAACAGTACAGGGGACATGAGTACAGGGGATACAGGAGTTCAGGAGTGCAGGGGTTTAAGTGCACAGGAGTTCAGGAGTACCACAGGTCTGGTAGCAGTATAATAATCATGCGAATTCTCTGAAAAAGTGATAATCATGAATATGCCAAGTAATACGGGTGTCAGGTGTAATAGTCCCCAGTCAGGTGTCACAATATCATGTCAAGTGTGCTAGTACCAGGTGATAGCATGTTAATTATCAGGTGTCATATATCAGGTGTCAGGTATCAGGTGTCAGGTATAATATGTCGAGTACTGGTGTCATATATCATGTGTCAAGTATAGCTGACACATACCGGTGTCAGATATCATGTGTCAAATATAGCATGACAAGTACCGCTGTCGGATATCATGTATCAAATATAGCATGTCAAGTACTGGTGTCAGATATCATTTGTCAAATATAGCATGGCAAGTACTGGTGTCAAATATAGCATGGCAAGTACCGGTGTCAGACATCATGTGTTAAATATAGCATGGCAAGTACCGGTGTCGGATACAGGGATCAACTATAGTATGGCAAGTACCGGTGTCAGATATCAAGTGTTAAGTATAACATGGCAAGTATCAGGTAAATAATATGTCAGTGAGAGTCACAATATCAAATATCAGGTATCAACCGATCATGTAACATGGTACAAGAGAACGGTATAAACATTTCAAACTCTTCACAACCATATTTATAATAATAAATTTATCTTTTAATTAGTTTTGCGAAGCCGAGTAAAGCGGGAGCAGATCTAGACATACCTAGTATAAAACCGGTTCGACAAAGTATATTAATGGCCGAAAGCTATTTATAAAGCATGATAATCATTTATATAACATATACCAACTTGCATAAAAAGACATCATATATTAAAAGCAAAATAATAATGATTAAATATGAAGCGATGGTAATAAAGTAGAAATATACTCGCCTAATACCGGAATGAAATACCGGATAAAATTCGAGAAGTCCGCGAATACGAGTGAGCATGCCACTAGCCCATACACATATATATAAATAAATATATATATATATATATATATATATATATATATATATATATATAAATATTAGAGAGGAATGAGAGAGGAGAGAAGGGAGAGAGAAAATTGTAGGAAGGAGAGAGAGAGAGAAAATAGGGTTTTTTTAGAAAGGAATTAGGAATTTAAAAGGGGAGGGGTATGGTTGTAAATATGGGGAAGTAATTTGATAATGAGGTGGAGGGTATTTTAGGGATGTGGAAAAAGTAGGTTATTTAGGGAAAGGAAAGAGAAAAGAAATGAAAAGAAAGAAAGAAAGAATTAAAGAAGAAAGAAAGAAATAAAGGAAAATGGAGGGGAGGGGGAGGTGGCCGGCCCACCATCGCGGCCTGGCTACGTCGGCGGCGCCGCCGGGGGGCACGCGTGCGCGGCTAGCCCGGGGGAGGAGAGGAGGGGGTGGAGTTTGTTTTTTTGTTGTTGTTTGTATTGTTGAAGGAGGTGGTGGGTGGTGGTTGAAGGTGGTGGTTGGTGGTGATTGGTGGTGTTGGGGAGTTGGAGGAGGAGGAGGAGGTGTTGTTGGGGAGGTGGGATTGGTGGATTTGATGGAGGTGGCGTGAATTTTGGAGGAGGAAGGAGGTGATGGTGATGGGTTTTGGTGAAATTGGAGGTGGTGGGTGGTTGATGGAGGTTGGAGGAGGTGGTGGAGTGGAGAGGGGGGTGTGGGGGAGTGTATGGCCAGCCTAGGGGCGGCCGCCGGTGGTGGCTCCGGTGGTGGAGGCGGCGGTGGGATGTTGGAGAAGATGGTTTGATTTTGAAGGAGATAGAATTTTATTTGAATTTTGAAATAAAAAGGAAAAAGGAAGAAGGAAGGTTAAATAGAGAAAGAGAAGGAAAAGAAATGATGAATGGGGAAGGGGAGAGGGACTGCAGGCGGCGGGTGGCTGTGGCAGGGGAGCAGGCGGCGGGAGTAAGGCAGCTGTGGCAGGGGATGGGGAAAGTCAAAGGGGAAGAAAAGAAAAGAAAAGAAAGAAAAAGAAAGAAAATAAATGAAAAGGAAAAAAAGGAAAAAAATAGCATAAAAATTTATTATTAAATAATTAATTTATTAAAATATCTGAGAGTATAAAGTAGGGGAGTAGTGAAGGAAAAAATAAGAAAAGAAATCGTCGGTAAAAATATTATTATTTAAATAGGGTAAAAATTTGACTGTTTCAGAAACGTTCCAAAAAATTCTCAAAAATAAAAAATATTATTTTAAGATGTCTGGTGAAATCGGATTCGAGAAATGTAATATAGTTTTCAAATTCAAAATTCTAGAATCTTTCAGCGATACTGGCCGACACTAGAATCGGTGAAATTTCGAGAAATTTAGAAAAATCTCAAAAAATACATTTATATAGAAAATGAATTTCTAAGAAGTAACATGAAAGCCATTTTTGAAAATTCAATCCCGTTTGAAACTAAAATCTAGGAATCAGTCAACGATGCCACCGACACCGATTTTGGAGATTTTGCAAAATAATTCTGGAAAATTCCAGAAAATTATGAAAAATTTAAAATATTAGAAAATAATGTCTGAAACTAAAATTGGTCAATTAGACTACCAAAATGGTCAAATCGGGCGGTATGCCAGTTGTTGGCCCAAAAGGTTACACTCTCCAATTGTTTAGAGTTTTGATGATAACAAAACAAATATAATCTATTTGGTACTAATAAGTTTGTTCAAAATAAGTTTCAGGTTAGTACCATGTTTGGAGGCCATTGCTTAGATTTTGCGAGAAATTCTAGGTTCATGGAGCAAATAAGGCATATGGCACAACAAGGAAGGAACATAGAAGAGAAGGCTCTAGCAAGGCATTGAAGGCTCTAACAAGGCATTGCATGACTCAAGACTTCATTAGATTTGTTTTTAGTTTTATAGTTTTGTTAAAGAATTGTGAATAGGTTTGAAGCTCAAAGTTCCTACACATATTTTTGCGCACATGTCTTTCCTAAAAGATTTCTCCTATAATATGTACAAAATATTTTTAAATACAATCTTTTGCTTACAAACTCAATTTTATGTTTTATACATATCTCTAATCAAAACTATTTTGTTATATTTCAAGATCTCCTCAAAATTCTTTTTCAAACTCTGTTTTTTGGCCTGAGCCGGTCGACCGGACGGTAAACCGACACTAGGTCAGGTCAGAACGGTCGACCGACCCAGTCGACCGAGCTTCTGGCAGTTTGGTGCGTGCATGTGTGCATGTTTCCCGGTCGACCGGGCGGTCGACCGGAGCGCTTCGGTCGACCGGGCGGCTGGCCGACTGAAGTGCAGTTGCTCTCTGTTTGTGACCGGTCGACCGAGCGGTCGACCGAGAGCCTGCAACGGCTCTTTTATTTGAACCCCGGTCGACCGGTCGGTCGACCGAGAGAGTCGTTTCAGCCATAACGGCTACTTTTTAAACATGTTTTATTTTTGTCTTTTTCTTTCTTAAAAGTGTTTAAATGATATTTTCTGAACCTAATACTTCCTAATTAGCATTAAGTGGGTTTACTCCTTAATCCCTAGCCCTCTCCTATAAATAGGGGTGATTAGGGAGAGGTTTCTTTACAACAATTAATTGCAAAAATTTTCAAGTTTAAAGAACTTTCAAAAGAGTTTTTCTTGGTTTTTGTGCAAAAAAATCTCTCTCATTCTCTGAAGATTTGGGTTTTCAAAACTCTCTCAATTCATTTTCTTTTCCACTTACAATACTAGAGCTTCAATCCTACTCATTGTTCTACAAGGATTTTGTAAGGGAAGAGAACTTTTCAAAAGAGAGTTTGTGGTCTTTTGATCACCAAGAGAGAACTTGTACTTGAGATTATGGAGTTGGGTACTCCGGTGTGATTGTAACTCTTTGTGAAGTTATAGTGGTTAGAAATCCTTCTAGGTGATGGCGGGGACGTAGAGCTGGGTGCTCGAACCTCGGAAAAATTCTCGTGTTTGCGTTTGGTTTACTTGCTCTTGTTTCTTGCTCTAATTTCATTGCTCTTATTACTTGCTCTCTACATTCATTGCTACATTCACTTGTTTTGGGTGATTGTTGCATCATAAATTTTTAATTGTGCATTGATTAGCATTATCACCTATTCACCCCACTCTAGGTGATTTCACCAGTATCGGGTTCCCGGTCCGGGTCAGGGCTGACTCTAAGACTGAGAATCCGGATACGATACCAAAAAAATGAGAAATCATAACTTAAAAACTAATACTGGAAGAAAATTGCAATAATACGATCAAAAAAGTTGGGATACATATCTGGTACGTATCCCGGGAACGGGGTGCTACAGAGATAGTGGATCAAACGCAAACACCAAGATATATTTTGAGGTTCGAGCCACAGCTCTACGTCCCCGCCTTCACACAGAAGGATTTTCACTATGTCTACACAGGACCTTCCATGAAGGGACCTCCAATGAGGAATTATAATTCTACACTGGGAGTACACAACTCCTCTCTCTAACACAAACCTCTACACAAGAGGTGGGCACCTAGCCAAGCACAAAGCAAAGGAGAATACACTTAGTGATCACAAAGATCACAACCAATCTCTCTTGGTGATCTTGAAAGATCACAAATAATTTTCTCACAAAAACAAGATCCTAGAGATAGGATTAGAATTGATTGGCTCAAGTATGTGAGAAATCAAAGTGTTCGGAAATAAAACAACAAAGAAAATACTTGGGAAAAAACTTCTTGATGGATATATAAAATAAAGAACAAAATAGAATTCCCAAAGACTTGATTTTCTTCTATTTTCCAAAACTTTGAAACCAAATAAAGATAGAGATTTTAGCACTAAAACTTATTTTGAAAACTAGCTGAAAACTTAGGAGAAGTGAGAAAATTTTGCTTTAAAAATCTTTGTTGAAACTCACCTCAAAGGACCCATATTTATAGGGTCTGAAAATATAGCTGTTGGGGTCCAGATCAGGTCAAAACTGACCTGTCGGTCGATCGCTCGGTCGATCGGTCCACGGTCAGATTTGTAACCGTCGGGGCTGTCGGTCGACCGCCCGGTCGACCAAGGCCAGAACCAGAAAGTGAACTCTCTGGTCGGTCGACTGTGCGGTTGATCGGGCCAGATCCAGAGAGCAAGCTCTCTGGATCGGTCGACCGACCCTAGGCCAAGGCAAGCTGTGCCCGTCTGTGCACATCGGTCGACCGTCCGGTCGACCGAGCTCTGGTCCGGTCGACCGATCAGTCGACCGTCAGAGGTCTCAGGCTGGGTTTTATGGGTTTGAAAACTTGGTCTATTAAATACCCATAAAATCCTATAAAATCACGTAAAATTCACAAAAATAAGTTCTTATAGATATTTAAGAACAAATATGTGTAACTAAAAATTCAACACATATTTTAAACAATTTGAACTATTTTTGTGATATAGAAATTAAGTTTTAAACCAAAACCTGTTATTTTCCAAAACTTGAATTTTGAAATGAAAATCTTTTTACTCCAAAACTTGTATAAATACAAAAACATGATATAAAAATACTTTTGAAGCATATTGTGTATGGATAGAATCCAATACACATATAAAAGATATATCTATGTTTTTGACATAAAATCTCAAAATTAAGTTTTATTAAAAATAAAACATGAAACTATGAACTAGATATACATCAAAGTAAGTTTCTAAACATTATGAGCCAAACAATGTATATGGATGAATCCACTATATATATAAACCATGTAAACTAGTTTAGATGAAATCTATACATGAAAACAAAAGATATGTTTTTGAAATTTCAAAACGGTTAAACCGAAAAAAAAAACTATTTATCTTGTGTGTGTGTGTGTGTGTGTGTTTACTTGAGCATGTCAAGACTAATTATCTGTACACAAGATCTATAAATTAAACAAAACTAAACAAACCGAAGTCTTCTTGTAGAACTCCTTCTCCAAGTCGACTCGATCCAAACATGATCTAAAGAGCTTGACTCCAACCGAGTGCTAGATGCGATCTTGACGCGCGAGCTCTTAAATCATCATGTGTTAGCTCCAAAATTGGCTCTGAATTCTTAGTTTAAGCTAATCACCTACTAAGATCTTGATCAATATCTGAAACTTATTAAATACAAGATTATTAGCAAACTAACTTTCATAAGTTAGTCATCATCAAAACTAAGGTGAAAGATCTCTGGGCCAATAGAAGCAAGCGCTCAACAGAGCTGTGCTAAGCTTCAGGCGAAGCTAAGAGTTAGCCTTCTGCGCGGCTGTGTAGAGCTTCAAGCGAAGCTATAATTAGCTTCAGGCAAAGCTAGAATTACCTTTAGGCGAAGCTGTAAGCTAGCTCTATGTGGAGCTATGAAGAGCTTCATGCGAAGCTATCAAGAAAGCCTCAGGCGAAGCTAGAATTAGCTTTCGGCAAAGCTGTAAGTTATCTCTCTATAGAGCTATGAAGAGTTTCAAGGCGAAGCTAGACAAACTTAGTCTCTCGGGCGAGGCTATACCCTTAGACTCATGCGAGGCTAAGTGTTGAGCTAACTCAGTATCTAGGCCTGCTTAGGTCTCTTCAAAGGCAACCTTGGCTTACTGTCTGCTTCACTAGATCAGTAGAGTTCAAATCGCTGATTTGTCCCTCAGGGATGTGCAGCAACTGGTCTTCAGCTTGTCTGCGACTTATTTTTTTATAAATGTCGACAAGTTAGATATCGTTCAGACTGGTTGAAGAGCTGTCTAAGAGTTTGCCTTTTTAGAATGTCAACAAAACCTCCTTCAAAGTTTTTATAAATCCGCAATGGAATGATTCAGATTGCGAAATACTTTGAATTGTCTCGAGTGTTCAAAAGGGTGAGCATTCACTAAGTAGAATTCCCAAAGAAATTAGAACTGTGACTAAAAATTATTCAGAGGTTAGGAACATGATAAAATCAACATGAGTATGAGAATTCACTGGGGACAAAGAGGAGCAGATCTATAAATCCGTCTGTTCAGAGGTAATGTGTACATAACAGATTCAGAATCGCTAGAAAAGAGGGTTCACTGTTCAGAGTTGATAAACTGGACATAACAGCGAGAAGAGTCCTTATCGGACTTGAATGTTAGATCTGGATATCCGTCAGTCTAGAGGTGACGAACTAGACATAACAGTGAACAAAAAGAGGAGACTTGGCTATCTGTCAGTTCAAAAGTCAGGAACTAGAAATGACCAATTTAGAAGCCACCAAGCTCATTTTTTCATTCAGAGGTGATGATCTGGACATGATGACAAAATAGAGGTGAACCTGGTTTTAGGGGCCCGTCTATTCAAAGGTGATACCTGGACATGATAGACTAAGATACACTAAACTTTGAATTCGCTGCCAGAGGTAGTCTCATTAACTTTACAGCTAGCCCACTAAGGACTGCAAGGGTGAATTGGATCTAGGCACCCGTCGGTTCAAAGGTAATATGGACATGACCAACTAAGAGACACCAAGCTCGCAATTCACTGTTCAGAGGTAGTCGTATTAACATGACAGCATGAACTCCAAGCCCTGGTGGGGGAAAGGAGAACAAGGTTATGGACTCGTCTGTTCAGAGGTGATAAACTGGACATGACAGTTTGAGTTGAAATCACCTAGAGGGGGGGTGAACAGGTGATAATGCTAATCTAATGAACTTAATGCGGAATTTAAAAACTAATTGCAATTACACAAGATGCAAGTAACAAGTGATGCACACACAACCAAGCCAAGCATATAAGTATGAATGATCAATGAGAAATGATGCAAGGCACAAAGTAAAGAGAGAGAGATAGAGTAAGAGTCAAGGGATCAATCGCAAACAACACGATATGTTTCGAGGTTCGAGCACCCAGCTCTACATCCCCGCCTTCACACAGAAGGATTTCAACTCCACTAGCTTGTCCACAAAGGACTCCCACAAAGGGAACCTCCACCGAGGATTTGGGGCAATAATAATTACAAGGAGTACCCAACTCCTCTCTTTACAAACACAACCTCCTCCTTGAGGCACAACACCAAGCCAACAAACAATCACCTCACAACTTGAGGGATTAGCACAAAGCTTACACAAGGATCACCTCACAACTTGAGGGATACAACCACTTGCACAACCTCCTCAACACAATGAGGGAAAGGCACAAAGCCAAGCAAATTTTGGGGTTTACAACTTGGTGGTCTAACAAACAACCACAAACAATTTCTTTCCCACACAAGGATCCTATAGAATGAGATAGTAGATGTACCTCAAGTGTGGAGAAAACCAAAAGAATGGAAATCAAAATCTCAAAGAAAATCCTTGGGAAAAACTAGAAACCAAGATGAAGAAGTTTAATCAAACTCTTTTCCCAAAAACCCTTTTCTTTGATTTTTCAAACCCTAGCAAAAACGCCAAATAGATTGTTCAATTAAAGCCTAAAAACTTCTTTGATTGCTGTGAAAACACTAGAGAGAGCTCAGAAAATTCGTCCAAAAATTCTTAGTGAAAACAGGCCATTAATGGGGTATTTATAGCCCCCAGAAAAATATAGCCGTTGGCAGCAGATCTTGCCAAAAATGAACTACCGGTCGACCGGTCGGTCGACCGTCCAACGATCACATTTGACCGCTGGCAGCTACCGGTCGACCGCGCGGCCGACCGGACCAGATACAGAGAGCAATGGCTCTCTTTTCGGTCGACCGCTCGGTCGACCGGGAGCAACCCGAGAGCAACCTGCTCTCAGTCGGTTGACCGTGCGGTCGGCCGGCTTATGGGTAAGCCAGCGTGCACGTATCCGTGCACGTCGGTCGACCGCTACGGTCGACCGGCTACTTGGTACAGTCGACCGTAGCGGTCGACCGACCTAGCCTGGCAGCAGCAAGTAATTTTTAATCCTAAAAATTCCCAATAAACTCTAAAATTCCACAAAAATAGTTTTATCATTTTTCATTGAAATACAAACTTGTGTTAAAAAGTTTAACACAAATCTCAAATATTTTGAACTATTTTTGTGTTATAGAAATTTTCCCAAAAATCAAAAACTGTATTTTCTAAAACTTGGATTTTGAATAGAAAATACGTTATGTCCAAAACTCATCCAAATACAAAAACATGGTATTAAACAACATTTAGGCATGATGTATATGGATATAATCCTATATACATGAAACATATATATATCCATGTTTTTGACTTTAAATCCAAAATTATGTTTTGTTAAAAATACCAAAACACTAAACTCATGAAATAGACTATCAAACTAAGTTTGTCTAAGAGTTGAAGCATGCATGTATATAGAACAATTCTAATATACATTAAACCATGTAAACTTGTTTTGAATCTATCTATTCATGAAAATCAAGAAAACCAAGATCGGTTAAACCTAAAACCGAAAACCAATATTTAAAACATGAAACGTGTGTGTTGTGAACTTGAGCATATCATACTATTCTAATCTTTACAAATGGATCTAAATACAAAACTAAACTAGGTACCGATGTCCTCTTGTAGAGCAACGTCTCCAAGCCGACTCGATCCAAAACTTCGTGATCCACCGAGCTAGACTCCAAAGAGTGCTATATATGATCTTTGACGCTCGGGCTCTTGAATCACCATGTGAAAACTTCCAAACTATCTTGTTGAAGCTAATCACCAACTAATATCTTGATTAATGATCTGAAACTAAATATCACAAGATTATTAGTACTCATAATTACATGAGTTAATCATCATCAAAACTAGAGTGGAAGACCTTTGGGCCAACAATCTCCCCCTTTTTGATGATGACAAAACTCATGGAGTTATATATGCATGGATTAAAGTTAAGCTTCAAAGAAGCTCCCCCTTAACTCATGCATAGCAATAAATGAGCAAATAAATATGCAATGAAGGCTCATAAATAAGCATGAAACACATATCTATTATGTTTATCTTGATGCATGAACATAAATCCTTTTTCTAAAACATAATGCTCTTGATACCAAGTAAAAACATGCTCTCTTGATACCAATTAAATAAAACAAATACATGTTCAAAACAAGCTCTTGATACCAATTTGCAAAACAAAACTAATGAAGCTCTTGATACCAAAAATAAACATGTTCTTTAAATAATGCTTTGACTCCAATTGAACTTTAATAAAAACACCAATTGAACTTTAATAAAAACATAAAGCATGCATACAAAAACATGCATATAAACTACAAACTCAAATTCTTCTCCCCCTTTTTGTCAATCATCAACAAAGGGGTAAAATCACAAAAATAAATTTTTCTCTCCCTTTTTAAGGAAACAAGGAAACAATAAAGGGCAAATCAATTATGATACCAATTAAAAAATGTTGTCAATGTAGTGCATAATGATATCAATTGAAATGAGTATTAAACAAAAACATTTTAAGGAATGCCTATATCAATTAATACCAATTGAAATAAAGGTAAAACGAGGCATTGAAACAAATGATACCAATTGAAAGTGAAAATACATACCAATTGAAAACAAAAATCTTGATACCAATTGTTAAGTTAACAAACAACATATCAATTGTAAGTAAACAATCTTGATATCAATTGAAATTAAACATAACAAAATTTTGAATTTCTAAACACAAATCTTGATACCAATTGTAAATGTTTTTCATTTTGAACATATGATACCAAATGGAAATAATCAATCATAAAGAATGGGAGTGGAAATCAAATGCTAATTGAAAGATGAAATACAAGTTTTCTCCCCCTTTATGAAATACCAAATGAAACAATGCATAGGCTTGAATATAGATACCAATTGAAAACTAGTCAATTGAAATAAAATTAAAACTCAAGCTTTAGCATAAACAAAAACACATATATATGTGTGAAAAGTAATACCAATTGAAATTGATACTCTTTGAAGTGCAAGCATACATATACAAAAATATATATGAGTATACAAGAAATGTCAATATTGATACCAATTGAAAGAATTTCAATGATACCAATTGAAACAACAATAAAATCAAATGTATATCTCATATAACCTATCCTCCCAATCATGGTTCAAGTTTTAAATGATTTTCATTTTAAAGCATACATGAACATGATCTCCCATCCATCCGCCCGTAGAAGGTAGGGTTTTCAAAAATAGGTTTTGAAAATATAGAATGTTTGAAAATCTCTACCATTAAGAAGAATACGAACTAGTTCAATGGAAAGATTTGTAAACTAGTACGAAATCCTTCAAGTAAGGAATAAAAACAAAATTGTTTTTCATGAAACACGAAATCCACATGATAACCAACACTCAAAGTCAATGAAGCATGTATATGACTCATGAAAACAAAACATGAGTAAACAAGAAAGGTGAGTGTACAAGTAAAATGTGAAGATCAAAATCATGAAAATTTGCATTCAAGCTCAATCGAAATTCCTTTAAAACATGAACACATGAAAAACTAAATTTTCATTAAAACAAATTATACTTCAAGGCATATGTATGTTTTGACAAAACAAAAGTATACATACATATCCCTAAACACAATTGAGTCCATAATAAAGATTTGCATGAAAAGCAAATGACTCAAGGGGTATACATGTATATCTTAAAGTTTGACAAAATAGACATATACATGAAGTGAAAACACAAGATCATAAAACATATCCAAAATGGGGAATACAAGTTAGAGTGCATGAATCATCAAAACTAGACTATACTAGCACATCTAATGGGTACAAAAGAGCGTTCAAGCACAAACATATAATGATCTATTTGTGGCCCACTATATGTACAAGTATAAATCCTAGTTTTAATGAAAACTAACATCTAAACAAGTAATCAAATCATGAAGTATAAAACAAGATAGAAATCATCATGACAAAAAAAACTATAAACATCCATATGATCATTATGTATATACATGTGCATTAGATCTAGAGCATACATATTAGTTAAAAACAAAGTGAGAACTCATAGATATAAATCCATTTGAGGCATGGGTGTCTCAAATAACTAATAAGTATATCACTAATCTAATGAACATGGCATAAGCATAATGAACACTAAAACATGACATGCTATAAAATGATGAACATGAAAAGCATGTAAATAAAAATGAGAATTAGAGAATGATACCAAAACCGATGAAGGCACCTCTCTAGTTCTCCAAACCAATGGTGGTCCTCTCTACCAAACTCCCCTTGAAAGTGATGCATCCAAATTGTTTTCTTTAAGCACGGAACGCATCCACTTCAAGGCACCAATACTCTCACGTTATGCGAGAGCCCACACCTACATCAAAAATCAAAGGGGTGGTCTTTGGTACCCATTTTCTTTTGGGTCCACGGGGGTTAGTATCTTTTCTAACCCAAACAAAATTAGTTGCTAAATTTTCATCATGTAAGCGATCATAGCAAAATCTAGCAAGGTGGCCCTTACGATCACAATGTGTACAAATGTACACATGAGCATACATGTGATGGTGGTGACCGTGCGAAGCATGTGTATGCCGTGGAGGGTGTGCATGCAAAGATGGAACTTGTTTCTTTCGAACCAAGGTTTCGAAACGTGTATGATTTAAAGCACATTGGCTCAAAGTGGAGCCCAAACAATCTACACTTTTCTTCAAAACATTTATGTCATTCTCAATACTAGAAGATAAAATGGAGCATGCAAAAGATGTGCTAGGTGAAGCTACACTAGCATGGCAAACATGAGAATCTATATCATTTTGCAAAGATTTATTTTTATTTAAAACCAAATCTAGTTCTTTTGTAATGAAATTAATTTCATTTTTCAAAGAAAGGTTATCTTTTAAAATAAAATCTAATTTAGAAGATAAAACCTCATTGTTTTTCACAACATCATCACAATCATTTTTGCTTTTCAAAACATCAATCTCTTTTAGGGCAAGGTCTAGTTGAGATCTTAGTGAGTCACGTTCACTAGTAATCTCTTCCTTCTCTTGCAAAACCAATTCAAAACTTGAACACAAATCTTTCATTTCTTCTTTTAGCTCAAAATTATTCTTTTTCAAAAGATCATGTTTTTCCAAAATTTTTTCAAGCTTTTGAGCAAGTTCCATATTTAAAGTTTGAACTTCTAAGCATCTATAGCAATATGAACTAGAGCTATCATCTAGTTGAGAATCCGATTGTACCTCAAGGGAGTCTTTCCCTTGGACCATGAGGCAATGCCCGTCGGACTTGTCTCTCCTAGATCTCCTCATCTTGTTAATAATCCTTGGAAGCTCGGGAGAAGTCAATATGCTCCAAACTGCAAAAGCCGAATCATAATGAGCAAATACATGTAAAAGATCTTCATTAAGAGATTCTCTAAGTGTCTTAAGTGCAGGTGCATTGGCCTTATTATGCTTGCTATCATTGGGGTAGGATTCCTTGGTGATGACATGGTAAACTTTAGATCCTAAGGCTTTCAAATGACTACTCATCTTGGCCTTCCAAATATCATGTCTAGAAAAATCAAACATAGGAGGGCTATCCATGAGTGCAGCTATATGTGTGCAAATGAAAATGCAAATGTAGACTAGCAAACCAAGATCTCACTCCTAGGTGGTTAAACCTAAATATCATGAGCGTAGGCTCTGATACCAATTGAAATCACCTAGAGGGGGGGTGAATAGGTGATAATGCTAATCTAATGAACTTAATGCGGAATTTAAAAACTAATTGCAATTACACAAGATGCAAGCAACAAGTGATGCACACACAACCAAGCTAAGCATATAAGTATGAATGATCAATGAGAAATGATGCAAGGCACAAAGTAAAGAGAGAGAGAGATAGAGTAAGAGTCAAGGGATCAAGCGCAAATAACAAGATATGTTTCGAGGTTCGAGCACCCAGCTCTACATCCCCGCCTTCACACAGAAGGATTTCAACTCCACTAGCTTGTCTACAAAGGACTCCCACAAAGGGAACCTCCACCGAGGATTTGGGGCAATAACAATTACAAGGAGTACCCAACTCCTCTCTTTACAAACACAACCTCCTCCTTGAGGCACAACACCAAGCCAACAAACAATCACCTCACAACTTGAGGGATTAGCACAAAGCTTACACAAGGATCACCTCACAACTTGAGAGATACAACCCACTTGCACAACCTCCTCAACATAATGAGGGAAAGGCACAAAGCCAAGCAAATTTTGGGGTTTACAACTTGGTGGTCTAACAAACAACCACAAACAATTTCTTTCCCACACAAGGATCCTATAGAATGAGATAGTAGATGTACCTCAAGTGTGGAGAAAACCAAAAGAATGGAAATCAAAATCTCAAAGAAAATCCTTGGGAAAAACTAGAAACCAAGATGAAGAAGTTTAATCAAACTCTTTTCCCAAAAACCCTTTTCTTTGATTTTTCAAACCCTAGCAAAAACGCCAAATAGATTGTTCAATTAAAGCCTAAAAACTTCTTTTGATTGCTGTGAAAACACTAGAGAGAGCTCAGAAAATTCGTCCAAAAATTCTTAGTGAAAACAGGCCATTAATGGGGTATTTATAGCCCCCAGAAAAATATAGCCGTTGGCAGCAGATCTTGCCAAAAATGAACTACCGGTCGACCGGTCGGTCGACCGTCCAACGATCACATTTGACCGCTGGCAGCTACCGGTCGACCGCGCGGCCGACCGGACCAGATATAGAGAGCAATGGCTCTCTTTTCGGTCGACCGCTCGGTCGACCGGGAGCAACCCGAGAGCAACCTGCTCTCAGTCGGTCGACCGTGCGGTCGGCCGGCTTATGGGTAAGCCAGCGTGCACGTATCCGTGCACGTCGGTCGACCGCTACGGTCGACCGGCTACTTGGTACAGTCGACCGTAGCGGTCGACCGACCTAGCCTGGCAGCAGCAAATCTGGTCAGAAAAACATGTAATTTTTAATCCTAAAAATTCCCAATAAACTCTAAAATTCCACAAAAATAGTTTTATCATTTTTCATTGAAATACAAACTTGTGTTAAAAAGTTTAACACAAATCTCAAACATTTTGAACTATTTTTGTGTTATAGAAATTTTCCCAAAAATCAAAAACTGTATTTTCTAAAACTTGGATTTTGAATAGAAAATACGTTTTGTCCAAAACTCATCCAAATACAAAAACATGGTATTAAACAACATTTAGGCATGATGTATATGGATATAATCCTATATACATGAAACATATATATATCCATGTTTTTGACTTTAAATCCAAAATTATGTTTTGTTAAAAATACCAAAACACTAAACTCATGAAATAGACTATCAAACTAAGTTTGTCTAAGAGTTGAAGCATGCATGTATATAGAACAATTCTAATATACATTAAACCATGTAAACTTATTTTGAATCTATCTATTCATGAAAACCAAGAAAACCAAGATCGGTTAAACCTAAAACTGAAAACCAATATTTAAAACATGAAACGTGTGTGTTGTGAACTTGAGCATATCATACTATTCTAATCTTTACAAATGGATCTAAACACAAAACTAAACTAGGTATCGATGTCTTCTTGTAGAGCAACGTCTCTAAGCCGACTCGATCCAAAACTTCGTGATCCACCGAGCTAGACTCCAAAGAGTGCTATATATGATCTTTGACGCTCGGGCTCTTGAATCACCATGTGAAAGCTTCCAAACTATCTTGTTAAAGCTAATCACCAACTAATATCTTGATTAATGATCTGAAACTAAATATCACAAGATTATTAGTACTCATAACTACATGAGTTAATCATCATCAAAACTAGAATGGAAGGCCTTTGGGCCAACAAGAGTATCATAAAGAGGAGAGATCTAGGCACCTGTGGATTCAGAGGTAATATGAACATAACCGATTGGGGAGTTTCTAGACTCAAAGCCCTGCCGTTTAGAGGTGATGAATTGGACATGATAATAAAGTAGTAGTCCCTACTAGACTAGAAGATGAGACTTGGCTATCTGTCAGTTCAGAGGTAATATGAGCATAACCGATTGAGAAACCACCAAGCTCAAAATTTCTACCGTTTAGAGGTGACAAACTGGACATGACGGTAAAAGAAATAATTCCGCTGGAGAAATTGGACTTGATCATAAACTCCATGGAAAAATTGGTATTTCCTTTGAAAATCATTTGAAAGAAATTATCAGAGGTATACTGTTTACGTGACAACCAGGAAAGTCCACTGAGGACTGAAAAGAATAATAATAGACTTCGAGGGGAGTCTATCAGAAACTCGCTGGGAGGTTAGAAAATGAATCCCATAAGAGATTATAGAGAATTTAGCATTCTCTACGATGTCATAGGTAATAGTTAACGTGACATAAATAACTTTATGGGGGAATTGATGGGGGATTTTGGTGAGAAAAGCGGGATCAGATCCCTTAGGATTTTTAGCAAATCCTCAGCTATCAACAGGTTTGGTATACCTTTACCAACTACCATTTGATTTGGGTTAGTCATGCTATTCTCCTCAGCATTTTGAGTTCTTGAGGACTTTATATGGGCTTAGAAGCTAATATTTTCCTCTAGCCTTATTCACTGAAGGCTTCAGATCGTGTCACATGAAGTGAACATTTCTGTATCCACCGGTGACCTCTAAAATCTTACTGGGGATTAAAGAGCTAAGTCTAAACTTCATGGGAAATTTGTCGGGTAGATCAATATTCCTCGTGGAGCATCACCTTTTGTTCATCAAGACACTGGTTCTCTGCTGATCTTCGTTTCTAGATATGGAATACAAATTTTACAGGGAATATATCGAATAAGTCAAGATTCCTCATGGAGTTTCATCTTTGTTTATCATAATCAAGACTCAATTCACAGCTAATCATCGAATCTGAACATGAATGTGAAAACACTAGAAAGGTCCTGCAAGGATGCATCATGAACCTTCTTCGATGAATTCGGCTCATTCAAGATCGTCATGAAGTTGAACCAATTTGCTGAAAGAAGAATGTAGAAATGGCTGAAATTGATTCCACATGATGAAAGGGACTCCTTGAGGAGATGAAACAGTCAGACGAGCCTGACTAGATGGTTAGAGGTGTAATGTTAACATGATCATGTATAGTACTTCTTTGATTAGAGATATAGTGTTAATGTGATCATGGATAGCATTTGTCGATTGGCATCAGGAGCGTGTCACCATTTGGATTCGCTAGGCGATAAGCTCCACTCGAGTAGACTGCTTCTACTACAAAAGATTGTCCCCATTTGGTTGGTGGAATGACATATTCCAACCCCCTGCGCGTTTCCCGATGTCGTTGACTGTTGTATCTCATCGGGGTCTGGTTGTACTGTTGCAAGTATTATTTGCCAGACTTAGTGCACATCGGCTATCAAATAGCGGTTGATATAGTTTTATCCTCTTCAGAGCTGCTGAGAGAAGTTGTTGGTGCAATGCTATTTGCTACGAGAGACATTACAAGACTTACCTTTAGTTTTGGACTGGCTTGAGTCCTATTGCTATAGCCGTTGATGGGATAAGACCCATGGCTTTTGCAAATAGAGTTGACCACCTCTATACTCTCTTATAAGATAAGGGTTAGGTAGTGGCCCTTTATGTTATGACTTCAGGGTAAAAAACACCCGCTTCAATCAGCGCTTGGATTTTGTCTTTAAAGATATTGCATTTGCAAGTAGGATGATGAACCATCCTATGGAAAAGACAATAGTTGGGATCATTCATTCTTCCCATTTCATCTGGGTGTCTAGCCTCTGGCAACTTAAGCTTGTTGCCTTTGTTGAGCAAGTGGAAAAGTGTCACCACATGCTCATCTTTGTAGGAGTATTATCTCTGATACTCTGAAGTCCTGTTAGAGTTACCTTTCTTTGATCTAATTCCTCCATATACTTTCAATGTTAATGCATCAGAAGATTAAACTGTGTCATATCTTTTACTGTTCATTCCTCACCTGCTTTTGGGGGTCTCAAACTTTTTAGCTGATTTTTCAGCTATCTCGGCTTGTTCAATAAGCTCCTTCCAAGTGTGGCTTTGACGACTCTTATGCAAACTTTCACTTTGTCGAGGAATTTATGCCTACATGTCTGAAGCAACATAGGCAAAGGCATACCTGTAGGGCACATGAGTGAAAGGTTGCGGGACCTTTCTATGTAATCTCTTACAGATTCTCCTCCTTTCTGGACTGCCGAAAAAGTGTATCCATGGTCACCTCAGTATCATCCTCGCAGACTTGGAAGAGGAATCGAGTTTTCAAGTTGAGCCAAGAATTGATGGAGTTCGCGGGGAGACTCCTGAACCAATCAAAGTCTATCCCTTCAGGGTGCCAATGAATAGTCTAGTCATAATAGCATCATTACCTACTACATTATCGGTTTGCGATCGAAAGTAGTAAATGTGCTGATTTGGTGAGCTCTTGCCATCATACGAGTGTAACGTTAGTGGGTTGAACTTTGGTGGATATGAGACTGAATCCCATTCTAAGGGGTAAGGATGAACTTTCTCTATTTTCTTCAGTTCATCCCTTTGGGCCAGGGATGCGATCCGAGCTTGGATGCTTTTGATAACATCGACATTGATTGAAGAGCCCTCCTTTGAATGCCCTGTCTTGGGAGGTTCATTGTTGTTGTTCTCCTCATTTTCATGATTACTACCGGTTGTGTTATCATTGTTCTAGTTTGTCAAGAGCTAAGCCAATATTTGCTGGATGTTGTCCAAGGCTTCTTGCTGAGCCTTGGAAGTCTGCTCCTGTGCCTCCATGAGATAATAGAGATCATCATCATTGTTGTTATCAGTCATATTGGCTAATACGAACCCTGCCTGCACAGAGCTGATGGTGGCGGAGTAAACATAGCCCCTGGATTCTTCATCATCATCTGACATTGGAATTGTTGTCTCAATGGTTCTGGCAACATAGCTTCTGAGAAAGAAGGTTGTCCATAATTATAGGGTATTGCTACTCTGGAATGAGTACCTTGGAAGGCACCCTTTTGTTCGACCAGAACCTGACCTAAGACAGGGCTATAGTCGGGCCCTGGAGAACTGAATGAGGGAGTGTGAACCCTCTGTTTCGTTCTTTGAGATCGTAGCAGATCCCTTCCTCTACTTATCTTGTTAATGAAGGCAGCTGCGAGGTGAGGCACCTTCACTGTCGTCTTCTTTCTAGAGTTGGACTTCTCAGAAGTTTGGACTGACAACAGGTTGAACACCAATTGCTGGCTTGGAAGAGAGTTTGTGGGGATTGGTCCCAAACAACAGTAGAAAAATGTACCGTCACAGGTTGACAACCCGCTTGTCCGCACTGGGATGGCGAGATGTGAACTAGCTCTTCGGAGCGGAGTTTCTACTTGTTGCTCTGATAAACCCGCAAGTCTGTATTACCTGGATCCAACTGATCCAACACAGAGACTCAGAAAAACTGAATGTTAGCTCGCTTGGATTGAGAAACCTTGACCTTAGCCTTCAAAGTATTCTTTTTGGCTATAGGCGAAGCTAGGATAGCTTTCCCTGAAAGAGTAGCTTCACAAGGCGAAGCTACTATTTTAGCTCTGCTTTTGAAAGCGAGCTTAGCTTTGTTATGCAAACCTCTTCTCTTGAGCAAAGCTGAACTAGCCTCGCTGTTAGCACTCAGTGGTGCTTCATTTTTAATCTCGCGGCTAAGATTCTTACCACTAAGTGCTTTAGTTCTAGCCTTGCGGCTAAAAACTTTAGCACTAGGGCTGGCAGTGAGTGCGACGCTGAATCAGCAACGCTATTAGCACACAAAGGTGTTTTAGCCTTAGCCTCGCGTGATAGGTGAGGCTGAACTCTGCAAAAAGTTCAATTAGTTTCACATGATGAAGCTATCTAAGCACTTAGTGCCTTGGTTTTGCCGCTAGCGGCGAGCTTAGCACTGCCCAATATACTTGATGATGTTAGCGGGGCTGTAGTAGCCTCACTGTTAGCACAAAGTTCTTTAGCCTTAGCCTCGTAGGACAGGCGGGGCTTAGTTCTGTGAAGAGCTGAAATAGTCTTGCAGTCAGAGACTATTTTAGTTTCGCAGAAAGCTAAATCAAGAGATCTATCTCTAGCCTCGCATAAGACTACAGGTTTTGCAATCCACATAGCCTTAGCAAAGACTATTTTAGGTTCATGAGAAACCTTTATAGCTTCGTGCATAGTGTTAACATGCTGGCACGAGGCTATATTAGTCTCTGCTGAGACTATGCTAGATTCACATAGAGTCTGTTTAGCTTCACCTGAGACTATAATAGGCTTGCAGAAAGCCTTATTTGTCTTAATAGAGACTTGCTTCCAAGAGGTTGTCAGAGGGGCTCTGGCTATGTGACCATCCTATGCTTGTGCACATGTAGAGGGTCTGTGCTACCCCCAGAGAGAAGTTGTTCAAAACTCTCTTGGTCAAAGTGAATGACCAGCATCTTAGCAATCGACCCGAGGGTCTGATCATCACATTGCAACACTTGATTCTCAGCAGTGGAATATGCAATCCCCAGCGGAGTCGCCGTCTTTTTTTTCATTGAAAATCAATAAGGGAAAACTTACAAAATATTGAGGAGAACATTACAAGTATTTCTTTAAAGAAAAAAATTACAAGTAGATCTCCTCTGAGATTTCTGGGAAAGTATGCCGGTGGGAGGCTGATCAGTGCGCGGCCTTTTTGTCCCTTAGACGATGAGAGCGATCATCTTTGAATGCTATTGCTTGGGAATTACTTCTCGCCTAGTTTTAATGATTCCTTGAGAGAGAAAGATCTTAGGGTATTAGCACCCTAAATTTATCCTTATAGGGTTAGAGAAATAATTCTCTGAATTCTTGAAAGCGAGAGAGTAGATCTTTTATAAGCTTAAGCTTTGAAGGCACCAAAGAAGCTTATGCTCTTTAAAAAGCCTCTTGGACTTGAATCCCTTCAAGACCCTAAGCCTAGCCTACTAGTGGGCTATTTATAAGCTCAATAGGGAGTTATAATTTCCTTGATTGTCTCCTCTTAATGAGGGATCATGGGTGTAACTACTCATTAACTCCCCCCACTAACTTAGTGGGGTGGTTACTCTTCTTAGGCGAGGCTAGCCATTGGAGGCGTGTCTAGCCTCCTCATGCAAGGATAGCTAGTTGGAGGTGAGGCTAGCCTCGTCATGCAAGGCTAGCTAGTTGGAGCAAAACTAGCCTCCTCAGGCGAGGCTAGTCATCAGAGGTGAGACTAGCCTCCTAATGCAAGGCTAGCCAGTTGAGACGAGGTTAGCCTCTTCATGTAAGGCTAGACAGTTGGGGCGACGCTAGCCTCCTCAGGCGACGCTAACCTGTGGAGGTGAGGCTAACCTCCTCATGCAAGGCTAGCCAGATGGGGCGAAGCTAGCCTCCTCAGGCGACGCTAGCCAATTGAGACGAGGCTACCCCTCTTATGCAAGGCTAGCTAGTTGGAGGCGAGGCTACTCTTCAGCGTAGTTGTGCCAAGCTTCAGGTGAGGCTACTCTTCAGCGGAGTTATGCCAAGCTTCAGGCGAAGGCAGAAGTTAGCTCTCAACAGAGCCGTGTAAAGCTTCAGGCAAAGCTAGATGCAAGCTCTCAGTAGAGTTGTGCTAAGTTTCTGGCGAAGCTAAGAGTTAGCCTTCTGCGCGGCTGTGTAGAGCTTCAGGCGAAGTTATAATTAGTTTCAGGCGAAGCTAGAATTACCTTCAGGCGAAACTGTAAGTTAGCTCTCTGTAAAGATATGAAGAGCTTCATGCGAAGCTATCAAGAAAGCTTCAGGCGAAGCTAGAATAAGCTTTAGGAAAAGCTGTAAGTTAGCTCTCTATGGAGCTATGAAGAGGTCCAAGGCGAAGTGATTGAGGTTGGACCTGCACACAAAATACAGAATTTCAGAACTTTTAAAACAGTAGTGCAAGGTGCTCAATTCTACCGCTATAGCAAGTGGCTATGCGGGTCGTGATCCACAAGGAGGAACTAGCTATGGAAGCTTTTTAGTAAGTTTTCTTTTAAGCTACAATTAATGGTTAAAATTCTTCTTTTAGTTCTTAAAAGGAAAATGAAAAAGAGTTATAGTTAAGTTAGAAAGAAAGTGATAGATAGAGAAGGTGGAGAAAATGGAAGTCGATATGTACAAAGAAATGAAAAAGAGTGAAAGAAATTTGGAAGATTGTGGTGTTGGTAATTTATACTAAAATTAAAAGAAAAGAAAAAAAACTAAAACCTAAAAAATATACTTACCTCTTCGGCGCCTGCTTACCGTTTACCCGTATTGACGATGTACCTTTACTTGAAGGTGACAGATGAGATCTTCCCCATTCTCGATTTACACTATAAAATGAAGGGGCGAGCTATACTACCATAGAAATGGATATCCATCACCATAAGTCATCAACGGCACTTGCAAGGACAAGGCAACTTCGAGACTATCAGTTTTATTTGGATCCACAAACACAGAAGAGGGAAGTGAACAAAAACAAGAATAGAAAAAAAAAAAGAAATCTCGATTCGATTCAAATAACAATGGAAGAAAAGATCACTTACACGGTGTCACCTTCAGTACAAGCTTGCTCTCATTCCTCCATGAAAGTCTCCTTTCCTCTCAGTTACATAAATAAAACGAAAATTACATAAAAGTAAACTAAAAACCTATACAAATTAGCCTAATTTTTGCACTCTGCTTGGTCCTTCCTCTGTACGCTCTGAAAATCTCGGTATTTATAGGTAAAACCCAACCTATGAGAGTGTACAAAGATAGGGGGAGCAAACGCCCCCCTAACTCACTAACCAAGCCGCGAAAACCAGGCTTTGGCCGCGTTTCCGCGGCCAGGGTGTGGCCAGGTGGCCACACCCTGTTGGTGGTACTCCCCAGCTTCTCGATTTGTATTTATCTTCAGCTGGATTTACAGTTTAAGTCTGGGATTTTGACGAAATGGCCTTTGATCTTTGGCTTCAGCCGATTAATTTGTAGGGATTTGTTCTAACTTATTTTCAACCGATCTGAACCGACCTGATCTGTCCTGATTTACTGACTTCGAATTAATTCTGATTTAAATCAGAATTTGATGGGCTTTTGGGCTCATTTCTCTTCCCTCTCCTTTAGGAATGGGCCTGCAAATAAATTAAACAATAATTAGGAAAAAGCAGAGTTTATTTTATAATAAGTATAAGAATATGATAATGAATGTGCAATATTAGCAACCGATCACAAAGCTAGACAAACTTAGCCACTCGGGCGAGGCTATATCCTTGGGCTCATGTGAGGCTAAGTGTTGAGCTAACTTAGTATCTTAGGCCTACTGAGGTCTCTTCAAAGACACCTTGGCTTACTGTCTACTTCACTGGATCAGTAGAGTCTAAGTCACTGATTTGTCCCTCAGGGATGGGCAGAAACTGGTCGTCAGCTTGTTTGCGACTTGTCTTTTGTAAATATCAAAAAGTTAGTGATCGGGGGGTGATCCAGCACTTGAAAATGTGTGTTTATGAAATTAATGTAAAAGCGAGCGTGCTAATGTTCCCTCGATACTTTCGTTATAGCATTGGCTCAACAGGTCGAATCTACAGGGACGGGAGGCGATAGAAGAATTAACCGTTTATGTTCACGTGTTATGTTAACAAGTTCTTCTTTGTTAAAAGAATGAGTAAAGGAAAGAGAAAAGAAATCTTAAAGTGATAGGTGAAGAAGGCGATAAAACGACGATGTGAAAACAAAAACAAAATAGAAAAGAATATGAAACAAAGGTGAACTAAGAAGTTGGTGAAAACATCAATAAGAAAATGATAAAAAGGTTTTGAAAATGATTCTTAAAACAAAGTAAAAAGAATGAGGAATACTATGAAAGAAATCTCATGGTTTCTAACTACTAATTACTCCACTAACATGCTAACCTCTTAATGATAGTTGCCTCACATAGATCCTTGGCCATCACTAGTCCTTGGCTTCAAGAGACGATACAAAGCATGGCACATAAGATTATTCTTCTACATTCAAACTTGCATCAGAGCAAGCTAATCCAAACATTAGATCATCAAAATCATTAGAAGCAAGCATGAAATTAGAGAGTTAGCTTGGTTAGCAAGTTAGCAAGTTAGATGTTAGAACCTATCATCATGAGCCATCAATGGCTCTTACAAGAGCAAGGCCTTGTAGAGACTATTAGATTCATGTGGATTATCAAGTAAGTGGTTAGCTAGTTAGTGGTTAGTAGTTAGTCATCATGAGAGAAAATCTAGCTAAGCATCATGTAGAAGATGGAGAAGAGTACAATAGAGAAGAAAGAAGGCTTCTTTACATAGATTGTCACATCTATTACATCAATATCTCTCTATCTCTCTCTAAATCTCTCTGCCCTACTACAAGATCTAAAAAGGAAATAAAAATACAAAATAAAAAAGAAGAAAATCCTAATCTACAATTAGAAGAGAGAACACCTAGTCTAAATCCAAATCTGCTCACGTTTTAGGTCTCTACAGGGGTTTTTATAGGCAAAAGGGGATTCTAGAAGACGAGACGAGGCCACGCGTCGAAGATCGACACATGGCGCCACCATATTGCCATGAAAATGCGGCCATAGCCGTATTTTTGCGGCCAAACCAGGGACTTAGGTCCCTGATTTTTGGCAAGAGATTCCCGTCACTTCGAGGACCTTCCTGGCATATTCAGATTTTGGTATTTCCGCCCGGACATTCGTCTGACGTGCGCAAGGGTCTAGGTTTAATGCATCTTCTAGAAGCTCCCTTACTTGGCCTCTAAGAAATCCGAAATTAATTACCTGAAATGGGTTTAATTAAGCTCTTGTTACCCTTTTCCCTCCTTGTCTTGATTATCTGCAAGAGAGACCAAAACATGGTTTAGACCGACATTTAATTCATAAATTAGTAGGGAAATGCGATATAATAATGAAAAATTGTAGACTAATCACACCCCCACACTTATCTTTCTCTCTTCCTGAGCAAAACAAGAAAAGAAAAACTATACTACAAATGTTATTACACCACTTTCACAGGTGACGTAATTGCACTGAGCGTGTGTAAAAAGCCATTAAACCTCTAGGTTACCCTAGAGGAGGAGTTTTGTCTCATGAAGGTTTTCAGCGGATTGCATCCACAAAATCCATAAAGAAAGAAGACAAATGTTAGTATTTTGAAAATACATTTTGAAAGAGAGACAAGTTTTTGAAATATTTTTGCAAATATATAAGCGATCTAAGATCATAAGTCCACCAAAAATTATTCTCCCTTAAACTTAGTCTATATGTAAGATCTTGTCTTCAATTAAGCTAAGAATTCAAAATTGGATTGAATATTTTCTCCTTCATAAAACTTAGATAATATGCACTTTGTGATAGTGAAGATTTCTGGGATTGCAACTCTAACCATCAAGCCATTTATTTATATATATATATATATATTTTCTTTTTCTTCTTTTTTCTTCCCTTAGTTTTCTTAGGCTTTCTACTTTACCTGGGTAGTGAGCCTTTAACCGATGACTCCCAGACCGGACAGTTTTAGGGCACCAGATTAGAAAACATCCCTCGGGTTTAAGGACTCGAGTAAACAAGGCCACAGACTAAGGGGGATTATTTGTTTCTTATGACCACCATTAGGCGTGAATAATCATGCTTCTTGAGGCATAATTACCCAGCTTAAGTGGTTTTTTTTGCTTATAATATATATTTTTTCTTTTTATTTATTTTTGCTTTATGACATTTTAGGTCTTTGTTTCAATCCCAAAAATTGTGTTTGTGTGAAGTGCAAACTATCTAAGGCAAAAAATTCAAGATAAAATTATCTCCTCAATCTTTTATACTTAACCTATAATTTTAAACAAGATCTATTATTTCAACTAGGTTTAAGATGTCATAATTAAGGTTTTCTTAATTTCTAAGATCATCTTAATTTTCTTTAAAAATAGATCAAAACATTGTCTCTTATTTCAAAAAGTTTTTATAAGAAAGGGAAAAATCCTATACAAAGGAAAAAATATCCTAAAAGAAGTGTAAAAGAAAGAAAATCTAAAACTCTACGTTAGTAAATCCTCCCCCACACTTATCTCATGCATTGTCCTCAATGCATCGTGATGTATGTATGCATGAAACCAATAGAGAGAAAAGGAAAAATCACCTCAAGGTGGTGGTTCTGGTGGCGGCCTGATTGGTCCACGAAATGCAGCCCAATCCAATTTTCGTGGAGTTCGGAGGAACCCACCAGAGACCTCTATAATACAACCCACTAGAATGATGTATATATGGATGATTTTTATTAAGAATATAACCCCATCTAATTTTCAAATTTTCAAAATAATTTCAGAGTCATTATTATCAACACCTTTGTCCCAAAATGGAGCATGAAAAGATGGAATGATTGATTTGGACTCAGAAAGCATAGGAACGACTACTGACTCAAGAACTGTAAATCAAGTAAAGATTCTGGAGTCGAGATTGGTTCAGGGAGTGGGTCCAAATTAAGAAGTTGATATTCAAATCCACATTCATTTTCCTACAATAGAATGTGACTTTCTAGGATTGGTGATTTAAGTTCAAGAATGATAGGTTTGGGATCAAAACTGACTCTAAATGTTGCTCAAGTTGGTTAACAAAACAGGAGTCAATATTGATTCAGGAATTTGAACTGGATCACAAATTTGAGGATCTAGGTCACATTCCTCATTAAGTTCAATTTCATAAAAATGAGAACTTGCCAATTTGTCAATGGGACTTTCATAAGTATGAAATTTGTCAAGTTCGATTTATTGATCATAAAAGATTGGCAATTCAATTTCACGATGGATTGACACAGGATCCAATGTTGACTCGGGAAAAATCCTGAAGTCTGGTAAAAACACCTTAGTCATTATGGAATCAGGCAGTGAAATTGAATTACCAAGTTGAGGTTCAGGATCATATTCATGCTCAACTTCAATCTTAGAAAAAGGATAACTTGCCAAAATGTCAATAGGATTTTCAACATTTGAAGTTTGGTCAAGCTCAGATGGGTGTGCAGAAATTAAATCTTGGTGTCCAAAATGACAAGAGTCCTGCGTCAGATCAATAGAGTTAGGAATATCTGAATTGGTTAAAAGTTGATAAGATAGAGTTTCCTCATTCCTATAAATGCTAACCAATTGACTCAATTGTGTTTCCAACCTATTGATAGACTGGGCAGAAGATTTTTGAAATTATAGTGCGGACTCCTGCAAGACTTCTATACTCTTTTTTAGATGTGATATTTCTTCAAGTGAATGCTCTAGAATGGGAGTGTAGGAATCTTGATTTCCAAAACAGTAAGAGTCCTGGGTCAGATTGATAGAGTTAGGGATAGCTGAATTGGTCAAAGGTCGATAAGAGAGAGTTTCTTCATTCCTATAAATGTTGACCAATTGCCTCAATTATGTTTCTAACCTATTGATAGACTGAGTAGAAGATTTTTGAAAATGTAGTACGGACTCCTGCAAGATTTCTATACTCTTTTCTAGATATGATTTTTCTTTAAGTGGATGTTCCAGAAAAGGAGTGTAGGAATCTTGGTTTTGAAAAGATTATGAAGATTGTGAGTCCAACATGTTTTGAGATTGAAGCTTAGACTCACACAAGAATTCCTTACTCGTTTTTAGGGCAGATGGTTGTTCATTATGAGGAGGTGGAACTGAGTAAGACTCTTGAAAATATTGTGAAATTAGAGAGACCATCATTTTCTGAAATTGTCGCTTGGCCTCTTCCAGGTTAGCATCTATACTCTTTTCTAACTCAGATTTTTCTTCAATTGGTGGTTCTAGAAAAGGAGTATAGGAAGCAAAATTGGGAAATGAATATTGTGGATATTGTGATGATTGTGGATAAGGTGGTTGAAAATTGGACCCGTGGGAGGTAAATCCCCATTGACTCTGTGACGATTTGAAATTATTTTTTAAATTATAGTCATAAGATTAGGGGTATGGGTTGTATCAATTCGGATAAGTCCAACCCGGTGTATTTGGTTGGTTCATATTGTAAAAAATCGGGTTGGAATTATCCAAAACAAATGGCGTCGGTGTGAACTATGGATTCATATTAGGATTGTAAGAATTATTGTTGTTGAATTCTATTTCACAAACAATCACAAACAGAAAGAAAAAAACAAATAACAAACAAAAAAGAAAATAAAAACCAAGCCTATACTAAGGTTGACCTAGACCTAGACGACTCCTAATTGGTCGATTACCCAGGGGAGGTTGTTGTATGAATCCGACCACAAGCTAATCGGCCAGGCAGGGGCAAAATACGGTAAGAGGTATCCGTGCGTAAGCAACGAGCTGTAGTTACGCCAAACCACGGTATCTTCGAGGCGTAACCTCTTAATCCTCAACCTTAGACACTGATTTCATAAGAGTAAGATTCAAAACAAGTTCCACCCTCGGTCAATCTCTTAATGAGTCTGAGATGTCCCTATGGGCCAACGTCTATCAATTTTTATTAGGGCTTGGGTTGTGTGAGTGGGGAGGTGATTTTTGGGCTAAGGAAGGGTGATGAAATCTCTACCTTATCTTGTATGAATTTTGCCCTTAATTTCAATTTGTGCAAATGTGCAGTATAGTCAAGAATATAACAAAAAGCGAGTAAATCACTCACGTGTTTGTCCTATGCTATATGCAATGCCATATGTACACCTCAGTTCAGATCACAACAACAGAACAAAATACAGTATATTGGAATTGAATTGACACGTGCCTAAATGCAAATGTCTAAACCGTTTTAAAAGCGTCCAAATACCATATTTTAGTTCTTTAATTATTACAGTGTGTAGGCAATCAAACAGAAATTTAACAGCAGAATAAATCAATATATGCAACTTGCAAAGTCCCTGCAAAAGACAAAGTTCAAATGCCACAATATTGCCGCGTTTTCGCGGCTTTTCTTTGCTTTCTGCGGCAAAAATAAGGAAGCGGACTGCTTTCTAGAGCAAGGATACACAAGCAAAACAAGAGTTCTGCAATGCTCAGTTTCTGCAAAAATTAACCTGCATACCAAAACAGAGAAGAAATTGTTAACAAAAACATGAGTCTAAACCATTCCCATCCCCGGCAACGGCGCCAAAAATTTCATCAGGGATGAACCAGCACTTGAAAACGTGTGTTTATGAAATTATTGTACAAGCAAGCGTACTAATGTTCCCTCAATACTCCCGTTATAGCATTGGCTCAACGGGTCGAATCCACAGGAACGGGAGGCGATAGAAGCATTAACAGTTTATGTTCACGTGTTATGTTAACAAGTTCTTCTTTGTTAAAAGAATGAGTAAAGGAAAGAGAAAAAATCTGAAAGTGATAGGTGAAGAAGGGGATAAAATGACGATGTGAAATTAAAAGAGAAGTGGTTTGGAAAATAAAATAGAAAAGAAGATGAAACAAAGGTGAACTAAGAAGTTGGTGAAAACATCGATAAGAAAATGATAAAAAGGTTTTGAAAATGATTCTTAAAACAAAGTAAAAAAGAATGAGGAATACTATGAAAGAAATCTCATGGTTTCTAACTACTAATTACTCCACTAATATGCTAACCTCTTAGTGATAGTTGCCTCACATAGATCCTTGGGCATCACTAGTCCTTGGCTTCAAGAGACGATACAAAGCATGGCATATAAGATTGTTCTTCTACATTCAAACTTGCATCAAGAGCAAGCTAATACAAACATTAGATCATCAAAATCATTAAAAACAAGCATGAAATAAGAGAGTTAGCTTGGTTAGCAAGTTAGCAAGTTAGATGTTAGTACCCATCATCATGAGCCATCAATGGCTCTTGCAAGAGCAAGGCCTTGTAGAGGCTATTAGATTTTTGTGGATTATCAAGTAAGTGGTTAGTTAGTTAGCGGTTAGTAGTTAGTCACCATGAGAGAAAATCTAGCTAAGCATCATGTAGAAGATGGAGAAGATTATAATAGAGAAGAAAGGAGGCACCTTTATATAGTTTGTCACCATCTATTACATCAATATCTCTCTATCTCTCTCTGAATCTCTGCCCTACTACAAAATCTAAAAAGGAAATGAAAATACAAAATAAAAGAAGAAGAAAATCCTAATCTACAACTAGAAGAGAGAAAACCTACCCTAAATCCAAATCTGCTCCCGTTTTAGGCCTCTCAGAGGTTTTTATAGGCAAAAGGGATTCTAGAAGACGAGACGAGGCCACGCGTCAGAGATCGATGCGTGGCCCCACCATATGGCTGCGAAAAAACATGTCCATGCCGCGTTTACGTGGCCAAACCAAGAACTTAGGTCCCTGGTTTTTGGCGAGAGATTCCCGTCGCTTCTAGGACCTTCTTGCTATATTCAGATTCTGGTATTTTCGCCCGGATATTCGTCTGACGTGCGCAATGGTCTAGGTTCCATGCATCTTCTAGAAGCTCTCTTGCTTGGCCTCCAAGAAATCCAGAATTAATTACCCAAAAATGGGTTTAATTAAGCTCTTATTACCCTTTTGCCTTCCTTGTCTTGATTATCTACAAGAGAGACCAAAACACGGTTTAGACCGACATTTTATTCATAAATCAGTAGAAAAATGTGATATAATAATGTAGAATTGTAGACTAATCAGTTAGACATCGTTCAGACTATTTGAAGAGTTGTCTGAGAGTTTTCCTTTTTAGAGTATCAACAACGACATTACTTGGTTGGCCAAACTATACATGTCATTTTCAGAGTTAATCCTTTACGTATCCTCATGACAAAATCAGGATCATTGAGATCAAGGCTAGCTAAATGGGCCATCCTCCTATCCCAATATGACATGATCTTTGTCCCTCAAAAGGCGATCAAATGTTAGGCCCTCGCAGACTTTCTGATTAGTCACATATATTGCATTTACATTGTCACCTTACCATACTTTTCAGCTAATAAATCCTATTAATAAGTCTTCTTTTTCTTTGTTTAATGTAGGCCCAAGTGCTAGAAGAAAGAAAAGAGAAACAAGCCCAAAAGCCCACCAAATTCTGATTTAATTCAGAATAAATTCAAAATGAAGGAATCATGGCAAAATCTTGACATATCAAGAGGTTGAGAAGAATCCTCCCTGAATCAAGCGGTTGAAGCCACATAATCAAAGGCTGTTTCGTCAACTTTTGGAGCAGAAACAAGAAAACCAGAAGAAGATACGGGCAAATCATCAAACCAGAGATCTCCACCAGTTGGGTGTGGCCACCTGGCCACACTAGGACCGCGAAAACGCGGCCCTAGCCGCGTTTTCGCGGCCAAGTGGAGTCAGTTGGGGGAGCGTTTGCTCCCCCAATCTTCCCGAGATTCGCCCTTTTGGTTTTTCCCTATAAATACTAGTTTCAGCAAAGCAAAAAGGAGCGAAGACGAGGATTAGAATTTGTGTTTATTTTCTAAGGATTTAGGCTCTTTATTAGCTAGCACAAAAGTTGTATTCTTGTTTTTTAATTTGTAGTCCAGTATCCATACTTGTGAGAGAGAGGAATTGAGTGCTTGTACTTGAAGATTGAAGTGACATCAATACAAGAATCGAGCTGCTTTTTCTTCCACTCGTATTACGGTATGGCTTGCATTATTTATTTGCTTTCTTCTTTGTTTTTCATGAGTAATTAAAACAGTTTTCTGGGCTCGCTATTGTAACTCTCTCTAGTTCTTCTTCTCTTCTGGTTTTAAAGAAAAAGACCCAATGAATCATTTGCATGCCTTACTTAAAGCCTTTCTTCTTGAAAGTGTTCTTGAAGGCACATGAGGATGGGTTTGGATTGTTGAACTCTCACTTCTTTCATGAACGTTTCTTGAACTGTTTTTACTTCATTCTTGCTTCTTCGCGCTTGATGATTTAATATTCAATTCTAAACGATTTTTCAAAGAAAAGAGTGAACTCTTCCAACCATCTTATGTGCTTTACTTCAAACTTTCTAAAAATTAACTTTAAGTTTTGCCTATGATCAATTTGAGGCACTTAGGATTTCAATAGAAGAATGAACAATTGAGTAGTAAGATAGTGAGCTCAGATTTTCTTCCTTATTATAATCAACAAAATAATTTTCGAGCTTTTTAAATCACCTTCTCCAAAGCCTTTTCTAAAGTTGCAATTTCTCTTTTAATCATCTTTTTCTTTCCATTCTCTTTTCCATAAAAAAAATGAACACAATTCTTTGTTTTTAAACGATTCACCGAAAAGCTTCCATCGCATTCCTCCTCGTGGACACGACCCGTTAGCCACAAGCTACACGGTAAATTCATAAACTCTTTGATTGTTCTTTCATTTAAGCAATCAAATTTTTGGCGTCGTTGCCGGGGAGGGAACGGTGTATTTGTTTTTTAACAAGTTTTGTGTGTTGTTTCAGGGACTTGAAGATTCAGATCTAGCATTCAAACTTTGCAAGAGAAGACTTGTAAATTCTGTGCCCCTACTCTCGAAAGTAGGAAACAGAATTTCAAGAAATTGCGTTGCAAAATTTGAAATTTTCATTGGACTACTAAAACTCTTTTTTGCAGGACATATTGCTCGCAAAAAATTAAATTTTTGTATGTTATATTCTTGCTATATCTGCTATTCACCATCCCTATTTTAATTCAACAGTAATTTGAGTGATTGTTAATTGCTTAAAAAACGTTTAGACTTGCATTCTAGGCATTTGTCTAATTACGTTTACTTTATAATTACTGTTGAAGAGAGCTGGAGACAAGGTACGTATGCATAGCATATAGTTTAGGAGACATTATTGGGTGATATTTGCTTTTGAATGCCACTTTTCTATATCTTGCACACTTTTGCACAATCAACTCTAAGGGCAAAACCCAATTCAAGATAAGGTGGGGAAGTCATTACCCTTCCTTAGCCCACAAACCATCTCCAAGCACGCACAAGCTAAGCCTAAGTAAAATCTGATAGACGTTGGCCTTAGGGACATCTCGAACTCACTAGGAGATTATCCTAAAGAGAGAAGGTGTTGGAAATTGACTCCTGCCAAATCAGTGTCTAGGAAGGGGATTGAGGGCCGAAAGCCCGAAGATTGGTGGTTACTTAATTAAGGAACGTCTTTGACGGATAACCTCCCACCAATCTTGCCCTGACCTGGCTGATTAGCTTGTGGTCAAAGTCTACATTCTACCTCCTGTGGACAATCAACCAGTTAGGAGTTGTCTAGGTCAAGGTTACCTTAGACTAGGCTTGGTTGATTACTCTTGTTGACTGTTGGTAAACTTGTTTGTGATTGTGATTGTGTTTGTGTATGCAAGTGTGGTCAAGAGACCCAAATTCATCTAGGTTGACTAGAAACACATCACCACCCAAGTTAAGACCAGATCCGGTAATGGCTCAATCAACATCATTGCAGGATAGGTTCTATCCCATTAGAACCTCACTTCCATCTTGCATTCTACTTCCATCGGTTGGTGAATACAATTTTGAGCTCAAGCCTCAATTCATTAACACACTCCCCAAGTTTCATGGCTTAGAGTCCGAAGATGCCTACTTCTTCATAAGAGAATTTGGGGAAGTATGTCTAATGATGAAAATCTCACACCTTATAGACGATGCTATTAGGTTGAGATTTGTCCCTTTCGCACTTAAGGACCTAGCAAAGAAGTGGCTCTACAGCTTAGCGGCCGGTTCTATCACATCTTGGGATGATTTCATCAAGGTCTTCTTGAAGAAATTCTATCCAATTCATAAAACCGCTCTCATTAAGAAGACGATCATGCAATTCAAGTAAGAACCTAGTGAACCGTTCTGGAGGTACTTTGAACGCTTTAAAGACCTCCTTGTCCAATGTCCACATCATGGAATAGAGAAATGGCGACAATGCCAAATTCTTTATGACGGTTTAGACTATTCCACCAAAACCCTCTTAGAAAGTATGTGCCAAGGGGTTTTCTTGCAGAAGGATGAAAATGAAGGATGGGATTTGTATGAAAATCTAGCTGAGAAGACCATCCAATGGGAACCCACTAGTGAGACCTCTAGGAATCCTAACTCCATCTCTTCAAAAGGAGGTCTCCATTCTATCAAATCATCCATCGCTAATGAGGCTAAGTTAGCTAACCTGGCTAGAAGACTGGAAGCTCTAGAAACAAAGGAACCAAGTTCAGTCAATCAAGTCAGCCCAAACCAATTTCCAACCCCGGGCTGCACTTACTGTCAAGCCATGAATCATGTGTTCGAGGAGTGCCCTGTGTTTCAGGCTCAGCAACCCTACCATGAACCGATGAATGCAGCCTTTTCAAGGCCGAACAATAATTCTTACGCACTAACGTACAATCCTGGCTGGAGAAATCACCCTAATTTCTCATGGAGCTAAAACAACAATGACCATTCACGATCAAATCATGCTAGCCACTTCCATCATACCAATAATTCTTCCAATCATCAACCCAATTTTTCCAACTTCCATAATAATTCTCCCAAATATCCACCTAAGTTTTCAAATTATCAACAGAACTTTCCCAACCAAGTTCCACAATCCTCCTTCCAGAATCCTCAACTAGAAAGGAGAATGACTGACTTTGAAAGAAACATGGAAAGATATATGAAAAACCAAGATTCTCTCATGCAAACCATCCAGAGGTTAGAGGTTCAAATGAGCCAACTAGCCACTCCACAGAATGAGAGACAAAAGGGTACCCTGCCTAGTCAGCCTATAACCAATCCGAGGAATTCTCAACAAGCTCATTTGGCTGAGGATAATTCATTAAATCAATGTAATGCAGTCCATACATTGAGGTCAGGAAAGAGAGTTGATAATCAAGTGTCAACACCAACCCATCCCATTCAGCACAACCACAATCAAGCATCCACCTCATCTAATCCAAATCCTTCCAATTCTGACGAATCTGAGAAAGATAAGTCAGCCAGTCAGGTGCACCAGCCTATAGTACCATTTCCTAATAGGCTGAAAAATAACAAGCAAAATCCACACATGGACAAGATAATTGAGATATTTAATCAAGTGGAGATAAATGTGCCACTTCTTGATGCCATCCAACAAGTCCCTTCTTATGCTAAGTTTCTTAAGGACATGTGCACCAAGAAGAGAAAGGCTAATGTACCAAAAAAGTCTTCTTAACCACTAACATTAGTGAGCTACTATCGGGTCCGATCCCTGTCAAGTACAAGGATCCAGGTAGTCCCACCATTGCCTGCACAATAGGACAAGCCGAGATTAGTCGTGCACTTCTTGACTTGGGGGCTAGTATCAACTTGCTTCCATTCTCAGTTTATCAACAACTCGGGTTGGGCGATTTTAGTCCAACTCGAGTCACCATCCAACTGGCTGACCGTTCTGTAAAAGTTCCAAAAGGGGAGATTAATGATGTCCTGATCCGGGTAGGAGAGTTCATTTACCCTATCGATTTCATAGTTCTGGAGACACAACCTGTGTCCAACTCCAATCATAGGGCTCAAACTCCTGTTATCCTAGGGCGACCATTCCTTGCTACTGCTAATGCCATCATCAATTGTAGGAATGGGTCTATGAGATTAACCTTTGGGGACATGACTAGAGAAGTCAATGTCTTCAATCTAGGAAAACAACCCCACGATATCGAGGACCAAACATTTGAAGTCAACCTAATTGAGAACTTGACAAGTGAACATGGGGAAGAATTGGAATAAGAAACAGAGTGTGACCTTCGGGTTAGAGTCTGACGACTTTAATCTTGATCAGGTTGTAGATTCTGCTGTGAATTGGGCCTCGAACCCTATTTCACCAATAATGGAGCCAACTGATTTGACTAGTCCTTCCAGTGAGCCTTCCTCTTCCTTAGAATTAAAAGTCTTACCTGCGCATCTCAAGTACGCCTATCTAGGCGAACAAGAGACCTTTCCTGTCATCATTGCCTCCCATTTAAATGACAGGGAAGAAGATCTTAAAGCAATTCTAAGAAAACATAGGGAAGCCATTGGTTGGACTATGACCGATATAAAGGGATTAAGTCCGACCATCGTTCAACATCGCATAAATCTCAATGAAGACGCCACACCTAAAAGAGACCCGCAGCGTAGGTTAAACCCTATAATGCAAGAGGCTGTTCATGCTGAAATCATAAAACTCTTAGACAATGGGATAATTTATCCCATTTCTGATAGCCAATGGGTCAGTCCTGTCCACGCGGTTCCAAAAAAATCCGGTTTCACCGTAGTGGAAAACGAGAACAAAGAGTTGGTTCAAACTCGACTTCCCATGAAGATCCGAGTTTGCATTGACTATAGGAAGGTTAATGCTGCAACTCGTAAGGACCATTTTCCACTTCCCTTCATTGATCAAATGCTTGAACGTTTGGCGGGTCACGAGTATTACTGTTTCTTGGACGGTTACTTGGGGTATAATCAGATCCCTATTGCTCCTGAGGACCAAGAAAAGACTACATTCACATGTCCATTTGGGACATTTGCTTATCGTCGAATGCCTTTCGGCTTATGCAATGCCCCAGCAACGTTTCAACGTTGCATGTTGAGCCTTTTCTCTGATATGGTAGAACGATTCTTAGAGATCTTTATGGATGATTTCTCCATCTACGGAGATTCATTCACTCAATGTCTCCACCATTTAGAACTTGTCCTCAAACGTTGTGCTGAGAAAAATTTGACATTGAATTAGGAGAAATGCCACTTCATGGTGAAACATGAAATTTTCTTGGGTCATGAAATCTCCAAGAAAGGAATTGAAGTGGATAGAGCCAAAATCGAGGTTATTGCTAAGCTTTCAATGCCCACATGCGTTAAGGATGAAAAAACACCTAGAGGGGGGTGAATAGGTGCAAGTGCTAATCTAGTGAACTAAGTGCTCTAAATGCGGAAGCTTAAAACAATTCTTGCAACACACTTAATACAACACACAAGTGTAGCCAAATTCCCCGTGAAGGGCTCTGGACTAACTCCTCTTGATTCCCCTTGAATGGGTTGAGGTACTATGTGAAGCTCTTGTGGTTAAGTATAAGTGAGGCACACACAAACAACCAAGCATATACAAGATATAGCAATATGAAATATGCAAGGCACAAATGCAAGCAATAAGATATGATATGGCAATATGAATTATGCTCAACACAAGCAAATATGATATGATGTTATGAATGATGCTTTGCACAAATGTAAAGAGAGAGAGAGAGAGAGAGAGTTGAGAGATATTGGATCAAACGCAAAGGCAATGATATGTTTCGAGGTTCGAGCCCCTAGCTCTACATCCCCGCCTACACCACCGTGTAGGATTTCTAATCCACTATAGGAGTACCGAACTCCTCTCTCAACCTTACAAAGCCACCGAGGCTATACAACCACAATCCACCTCTACCGAAGAGGGATAAGGCCCGTAGCCAATACAAACACAATCACCTCTACCGAAGAGGGATCCAAACACCACTCCGATCAACCTCTACCAAGAGGGATACACAAATAAAGGAGGGTTTACAACTTGGAGGTTTAACCTCAAACACTTCTCTTTTTCTCTCTTTTCCACAAAACAAAGATCCTAATAGATTAGGATAGAAGATAGCTCAAGTGTGGAATCAAGGTGTTTTTGGAAACAAGCAACAAAGAAAAACTACTTGGGAAATCTCTTGTATATGATAGAAATAAAAGATCAAATAAATATCCCAAAAACCTAGTTTTCTTTGATTTTTCAAAAACCCAAAATAATACAAAGATAAATCTTTTTGGCACAAAACTCTTTTTAAAACTCTTTTAAAACAGTAGAGAAAGTCTGGAAATTTTGTCTCTAAAAACCTTGGCCAAAATCCCAAAGAAATGGGGTTTATATAGGCCCATCAGAAAACTAGCCGTTAGGCTGAGCTGGCAGCCTGACAGGCTACCGGTCGACCGGCCGGGTCGACCGCCAACGGTCAGAAATGTGACCGTTGGGCAACCACGGTCGACCGGCCCGGTTGACCCAAACAAACAGAGAGCTCTGCTCTCAGACCCGGTCAACCCGTACGGTCGACCGAGTTTGTGCCTGCCAGACGTGCACAAATCTGTGCACGTCGGTCGACCCTATGGGTCGACCGGCCCTTGGTGCGGTCGACCGTCAGGGTCGACCGACCGGCCTGTCAGTACAAACCTGGGTCAGAAAAACTGGGAAAAATATTTTATAAAAATCTTTTATCTTTTCTGAAAATCCCATAAAACTTGTTTTAACATTTTATATTGAAACACAAACAAGTGATAAAAATTTCAAGACATATATCAATCATATCAATTCATTTTTGAGTCTTGCAAATTTTATCAAAACCAACACTTGTATTTTTATCAAGCTTGATTTTTCAAAAGCATGAATAGGATAGTCAAAATAAGTTTGTCTAGCAAGTTTAAAGCATGTATGTATATCTAGAACATATCTAATATACATAGAAATAAAGTAAACTTGTTTTGATCTATTATTCATGAAAACCAAATCCAAAACATAAAACGTGTGTGTTAGTGCACTTGAGCATATCAACTATACTAAGCTTTACAAATGGATCTAAACACACTATCTAAACTATGGATACCTAAGTCTTCTTGATGATCTTAATCTTCAAGTAGACTCGCTCCAAAACTCCATCCATGGGCTAGGCAATGTGTGATCTTGAAGCTTGAGCCCTGGAATCACCATGAAAAGCTTCTAAACACCTTTGTTGAAGCTAATCACCAACTAATATCTTGCTAATGATCTGAAATTTAAAATCACAAGAATATTAGTAAACATAACTACATGAGTTAATCATCATCAAAACTAGGGTGGAAGGCCTTTGGGCCAACAATCTCCCCCTTTTTGATGATGACAAAACTCATAGAGTTATATATGCATGGATTAAAGTTAAGCTTCAAGGAAGCTCCCCCTTAACTTATGCATAAAACAAATAAACATAAATATGCATGAATGACAATGCATAAACAAGATGCTCTAGATATCAAATGAGTATTCAAAACAAAACATGGTCTAGAGATACCAATTAACATTAAACTATATTACACTTAATATATGCAAAAACATAAATATGCATATATCAAACTCAAAACTCAAAATCTTTCTCCCCCTTTTTGTCACTCATCAACAAAGGGGTAAACAATCAAAACAATAAATAAAATGAGGGTAAAAATCTTTCTCCCCCTTTTTGTCAAACAAAACCATAAAAACAATGTTCTCCCCCTTTTTGTCTAAAATAAAAACAAAGTCAATAAGGGGTGACAATCAATTAGGATATCAATTGAAAATATGTCAATGAAGCATCTTGATACCAATTGAAAATAAACAAAGATCAATAAATGTTATATGCTATATATATTCATGAAGAGGAAGACGCTAAGTTAACTTCCCTACACATATGCATTACATGAAAGAGGGATGTTAAGCCCTAATTCACATAACACACATTATGTAATGCATAAGAGGAGATGTAAAGCTCCCCCTACACACGTGTACCATATAAAGAAGAGATGTTAAGCTCTTCAATATACAATACACTCAACATGAATCTATATGTAGAAGAGATGTTAAGCTCTCCTTGCATATAGTCAATACAAATCAAAACTTTTGTATTTTACTTTAAACAAAATTTTTAGATACCAAATTAAAACACAAGACATCTTTGATATCAAAAGATAGTATTTTTCTTTTTAAGCCATATAAACAATTGAAATGACTATTTTCTATCATAAAGTAAGGGAGTGGAAATACAAGTACCAATTGAAATATGAAAAACGAATTTTCTCCCCCTTTATGAAATACCAACAAAAACTATGCGTAGGCTTGTAATAAGATACCAATTGAAAACTAAATCAATTGAATTAAAGTTGAAGCTCAAGCTCTAGCATAAACAAGATTTGTGCTAAAGATATAGAAATATAGTAGCACAAATAAAACATATATATGTGTATGAAATAGAATGAGTACCAATCACCAATAGATGATACCAATTGAAAATATACATACACAATAACCATATGAGTATACAAAAAGATCAAAATGATACCAATTGAAAGAGTTCAATGATACCAATTGACATAACAATAAGTTCAAGTGTATACATCATATTGCTACCTCCCAATCAAGGTCCAAGTTTTAAATGATTTTCACTTTAAAGCATTCATGAACATGATCTCCCATCCAACCTCCCATAAAGGGTAGGGGTTTTAAAAAAAAGGTTTGAAAAATAGAGTATATTTGAAAAACTCTACCATATGAAGAATACCGTAACTAGTTAAATGAAAAATCTTTTAAACTAGTACGAAATCCTTCAAGCAAGGAATAAAACAAAATAGTTTTTCATAAAACATGAAATTCACATGATAATCAACACTCTAATTCAATTAGGCATAACATGACTCATGAAAATAAAACATGAGCAAGTAATAAATGTGAGTGTACAAATAAAGTATGAATATCATAATCATGAAAATTTTTCATTAAGCTCAATTATTCCTTAAACATGAAAACATGAAATTCATCAAAACTTATTTAATCTTCAAGGTATATGTATGTCTAATACAAACTAAAGTATACATACATATCCAAAACACAACGAGTCCACAAAGTATATACATTAAGGCACGTGGCTCAAAAGGATAAACATGTATATCTAATAGTTTGGACAAGATAGACATATACATGAAGTTAAACAATTAAACACAAAATCAAGAAAAACTAAATCTTCACCAAAATAAATTTCATTTCAAGGTATATGTATGAATTGTCAACACAATAAGTATACATACATATCCCTAGACACAGTTGAGTCCATATATAGATTTGCATGAAAGGCAAATGACTCAAGGGGTATACATGTATATCTTAAAGTTTGGCAATACAAACATATACATGAAGTGAAAAACTCATAAACAAATCCAAAAATGGGAATACAAGTTTAAAATGTATGAATCATCAAAACTAGACTATACTAGCACATCTAATGGGTTCAAATAAGCATTCAAGCCCAAACATATATAGATTTATTTGTGGCCCACTATATGCACGAGTATAAATCCTAGTCTTAATGAAAACTAACATCTAAACAAGTAATCTTAACATGAAGCATCAAAAACAAATATAAAAATCATCATAATATAACTAAAATATGATTACTATGTAAATTCACATGTATTAGATTCATGATGTACATTATAGCTTAAACAAAAATGAGAACACTAAGTATGGGTTCATATAAGCATGTGTGTCTCAAATACTATACATGTATGTCAAGGATCTAATAAACATGATATTTACATACTAATCCATAGACAATGAAACATGCTAACAAACATGAATATTAAAAGCATGTAAACAATAAATAAGGAGTTAGGAATCGTTACCAAAACCTAGAAGGCAACTCTCCTTGTCTCCAAAACAAGGTGGTCATCTCCACCAAATCTTCCCTTGAAAGTGATGCATCCAATTGATTTCCTTTAAGTACGGAACGCATCCACTCCAAGGTGTCGCTACTCTCACGTCATGTGAGAGCCCACACCTACATCAAAAATAGGAGGGGTGATCTTTGGTACCCACATCTTGTTGGGTCCATGGGGGTTAGTCCCTTCTCTAACCCAAACAAAATTCTTTGCTAAATTTACATTATGTAATCTATCATAGCAAAATTTAGCAAGGTGGCCCTTATGTCCACAATGTGTACAAGTGTACACATGAGCATACGTGTGATGGTGTCCGTGAGGAGCATGTGTATGCCGTGGAGGGTATGCATGCATAAAGGATGGAACTTGTTTCTTTCAAACCAAGGATTCCAAGCGTGTGTGGTTCATGGCACATTGGCTCATAGTGGAGCCCAAACAATCTACTCTCTTCTTTAACATACAAATATCATCATTAATCTTAGAAGAAGAGGTACATGCATTAGGTAGACTAGATGAAGAAGCTACACTAGCATGACAAACATGTGCATCCATCTTATTTTACAAGACAATGTTTTTCTTTAAACAAACATCTAAATCATTTGAAATAGAAATAATTTTATTTTTCAAAGCAACATTCTCCTTTAAAACAGAATCAATTTTTGAAGACAAATTTTCATTTTTCTTCAAAATATCTTGGCAATCATTTTTAGATTTTAAAACTCATTTTCTTTAAGTGCAAGTTCTAATTGAGATCTCAATGAATCCCTTTCATTATAGACCTCAACCTTCTCTTGCAAAACATTGTTAAGTCTAGCATGCAAACTCTTATTTTCTTTTTCAATTTCTACACTCTTCTTTTTAACAAATTATATTTTTCTATTAATTTTTCACAAACAATAGAAAGTTCTTCATTCAAAGCATGAGGATCAACATAATCATTTGAAGAACTAGCACAATCATCATTATCTAAGTGGGTTTCCGATTGTACCTCAAGGGAGTCATTCCCTTGGACCATCAAGCATTGTGAGTCGGATTCTCCACTAGACTCCTCTTCTTAGATTTGTACTTGAAGCTCGGAGGTGGTGGTTGTTGTCAATTTGTTCCACACTATAAAAGCGGAATCAAAGTTAGAAACACACATAAGATAATATTTAGATAATGTGCTTCTAATGGCCTCAAGGGCTTGTGCATTGGCCCCTATATGATTGCGATCTCCAAGATAGCATTTCTTGGTGGCCGCAAGAAAGACATGCAAACCTAGGGTCTTTAGGTACATGGACATCCTATACTTCCAAACAACAATGTTGGAAGGATCAAAGCTAGGTGGGGTCATGAAGTCCATGGCAAACTATATGAGTGTGCAAACAAGCAAATGCAAACAATAGATTAGCAACCAAATGGATCTCACTCCTAGGATGTTAAGCCTAATATCAGGAGCACTAGCTCTGATACCAATTGAAAAAACACCTAGAGGGGGGGTGAATAGGTGCAAGTGCTAATCTAGTGAACTAAGTGCTCTAAATGCGGAAGCTTAAAACAATTCTTGCAACACACTTAATACAACACACAAGTGTAGCCGAATTCCCCGTGAAGGGCTCTGGACTAACTCCTCTTGATTCCCCTTGAATGGGTTGAGGTGCTATGTGAAGCTCTTGTGGTTAAGTATAAGTGAGGCACACACAAACAACCAAGCATATACAAGATATAGCAATATGAAATATGCAAGGCACAAATGCAAGCAATAAGATATGATATGGCAATATGAATTATGCTCAACACAAGCAAATATGATATGATGTTATGAATGATGCTTTGCACAAATGTAAAGAGAGAGAGAGAGAGAGAGAGTTGAGAGATATTGGATCAAACGCAAAGGCAATGATATGTTTCAAGGTTCGAGCCCCTAGCTCTACATCCCCGCCTACACCACCGTGTAGGATTTCCAATCCACTATAGGAGTACCGAACTCCTCTCTCAACCTTACAAAGCCACCGAGGCTATACAACCACAATCCACCTCTACCGAAGAGGGATAAGGCCCGTAGCCAATACAAACACAATCACCTCTACCGAAAAGGGATCCAAACACCACTCCGATCAACCTCTACCAAAGAGGGATACACAAATAAAGGAGGGTTTACAACTTGGAGGCTTAACCTTAAACACTTCTCTTTTTCTCTCTTTTCCACAAAACAAAGATCCTAATAGATTAGGATAGAAGATAGCTCAAGTGTGGAATCAAGGTGTTTTTGGAAACAAGCAACAAAGAAAAACTACTTGGGAAATCTCTTGTATATGATAGAAATAAAAGATCAAATCAATATCCCAAAAACCTAGTTTTCTTTGATTTTCCAAAAACCCAAAACAATACAAAGATAAATCTTTTTGGCACAAAACTCTTTTTAAAACTCTTTTAAAATAGTAGAGAAAGTCTGGAAATTTTGTCTCTAAAAACCTTGGCCAAAATCCCAAAGAAATGGGGTTTATATAGGCCCATCAGAAAACTAGCCGTTAGGCTGAGCTGGCAGCCTGACAGGCTACCGGTCGACCGGCCGGGTCGACCGCCAACGGTCAGAAATGTGACCGTTGGGCAACCACGGTCGACCGGCCCGGTCGACCCAAACAAACAGAGAGCTCTGCTCTCAGACCCGGTCGACCCGTACGGTCGACCGAGTTTGTGCCTGCCAGACGTGCACAAATCTGTGCACGTCGGTCGGCCCTATGGGTCGACCGGCCCTTGGTGCGGTCGACCGTCAGGGTCGACCGACCGGCCTGTCAGCACAAACCTGGGTCAGAAAAACTGGGAAAAATATTTTATAAAAATCTTTTATCTTTTCTGAAAATCCCATAAAACTTGTTTTAACATTTTATATTGAAACACAAACAAGTGATAAAAATTTCAAGACATATATCAATCATATCAATTCATTTTTGAGTCTTGCAAATTTTATCAAAACAACACTTGTATTGAATAGGATAGTCAAAATAAGTTTGTCTAGCAAGTTTAAAGCATGTATGTATATCTAGAACATATCTAATATACATAGAAATAAAGTAAACTTGTTTTGATCTATTATTCATGAAAACCAAATCCAAAACATAAAACGTGTGTGTTAGTGCACTTGAGCATATCAACTATACTAAGCTTTACAAATGGATCTAAACACACTATCTAAACTATGGATACCTAAGTCTTCTTGATGATCTTCATCTTCAAGTAGACTCGCTCCAAAACTCCATCCATGGGCTAGGCAATGTGTGATCTTGAAGCTTGAGCCCTGGAATCACCATGAAAAGCTTCTAAACACCTTTGTTGAAGCTAATCACCAACTAATATCTTGCTAATGATCTGAAACTTAAAATCACAAGAATATTAGTAAACATAACTACATGAGTTAATCATCATCAAAACTAGGGTGGAAGGCCTTTGGGCCAACAAAGGACATTAGATCCTTCTTAGTACACGCTGGTTTCTACCAAAGATTTACCAAGGATTTTAGCAAAATTGCTAGGCCCTTGACTAATCTGTTGGCTAAGGATGTGTCCTTCACTTTCGATGCTGAATGCATAAACTCTTGGGAGAAGCTTAAGAGAGAGCTTATTTCTGTACCAATCATATCTACACCGGATTGGTCTAAGCCGTTCGAAATCATGTGCGATGCTTCCGATTTTACCATAGGCGCTGTCTCAGGACAACGCACTGATAACAAGCAGCATGTGATTTACTACTCTAGTAGGACTCTCAACGATGCTCAATTGAACTACACTACTACTGAGAAGGAATTCTTGGCAGTAGTGTTTGTCTTAGAGAAATTTCATCCCTACCTACTAGGGTCCAAAACCATCATTTTCACCGATCATTCTGCGCTTAGGTACCTCATGATGAAGAAGGATGCCAAGGCCCGACTCATTCGTTGGATCCTCCTTCTTCAAGAATTTGATCTTGAGATTCGAGATAAAAAAGGCGTAGAAAATGTCGTTGCTGACCATCTCTCACGGATCCCTAATTCTCCATGCAACGAATTACCCATAAATGAGGATTTTCCTGATGAAAATCTCTTAGCTATCTCTAGGGAACCTTAGTTTGCGGATATAGTGAATTACTTAGTCACAAACCAAATCCGTCTCATTGGTCCAAAAACGATATATACCGGTTCTTATCCCAAGTCCGGTATTTCTTTTGGGAGGAACCGTATCTTTTCAAGTACTGTTCTGACCAAATTATTAGGAGATGCATTCCCGACGAGGAGGTTAAGAGTGTTCTATCTTTTTGTCACGAACTTGCATGCGGTGGACACTTTGGTCCTCGCAAGACTGCTGAAAAAGTGCTACAAAGCGGGTTCTATTGGCCCACTTTGTTCAAGGATGCTTATGAATTTTGCAAGACGTGCCCGAGATGCCAAATGGTAGGAAGGATCTCAAAACGAAATATGATGCCCCTCAACCTAATTCTAGAAATAGAACTCTTCGATGTTTGGGGCATCGACTTTATGGGTCCATTTCCTAATTCATTTGGAAACCAATATATATTGGTTGCTGTGGATTATGTGTCAAAGTGGGTAGAAGCCATTCCTTGTAAAACTAATGATAACAAAGTTGTCATAAAGTTTTTGAAAGAGAACATTTTTTCACGCTTCGGAACCCCTCGTGCTATCATCAGTGATAATGGCACTCACTTTTGCAATAGATCTTTTGAAGCTCTTATGCGAAAGTATGCCATAACTCACAAGTTGTCCACACCTTATCATCCTCAAACCAGTGGGCAAGTTGAGGTTTCCAATAGACAAGTTAAGCTTATCTTAGAGAAAACTGTGAACCAAAACCGGAAAGATTGGTCCATCAAACTTGTAGATGCCCTATGGGCCTACAGTACCGCTTTCAAGACGATTCTAGGAATGTCTCCTTATAGGTTAGTCTATGAAAAACCTTGTCACTTGCCCGTTGAGTTAGAGCACCGAGCCTTATGGGCAATAAAACAGTTGAATTTCGACTTGACTAAGGCCGGTGACCTTTGGAAATTACAAATTTTCGAATTGGAGGAATTGAGAAATGAGGCCTATGAAAATGCTAGGATCACTAAAGATAGAGTCAAGATTTTCCATGATAAGCACATCATAAGAAAAACCTTTGTCCCTGGACAAAAAGTCTTACTCTATAATTCTAGGCTTCATCTTTTTTCAGGAAAATTGAAATCAAGATGGACTGGGCCATTCGTTGTAAAAACCGTGTTTCCACACGGTGCAGTTGAGATCAGTGACACCAAGAATGGAAATGATTTTAAGGTAAATGGTCAACGTCTTAAACCTTTCTTGGAATCGGTGCCGGTAAATGAAACGGCTATGGGTCTTTTTGACCCAGTGTATCGGTAACTTTCCTCTTTCCTATTCTATTTCATGCATATATACATTTCTTTCATATATTGGGGACAATGCATGAGATAAGTGTGGGGGAGGGTTCTAACATGACTGATATAAAAAAAAAAACTTTTTGAAAGGTTAGAACAATATTTTGATATATTTTTTGTAAGAAATTAAGTCAATTTTAAGGAATAGGAAAATCATAATTAGGATTTCTTATACTCGGTCAAAGTCAGATAACTTGTTTGATGTTTACGGTTAGGAAGAAAATTTGTGAAAGTAATTTAGTCTTGATATTTACCATGATGAAATATGCACATTAAATACACCTACACACTTAGGGTTTAAAAACAGAGACTCTTATGCCTTATAAAAAAATATTATGAAAAAGAAAAAAAATATAAATGAATCTAATTATTGATTAGCTAGGTGCTTTGGCCTAAGCAAGCCTTAGTATTTATGCAAAAGATAATTAGATAAGTTTGAAAAAAAAAGTATATATATAAGTCCTCTGATTAAGCTGGGTATTTATGCCTCATGAAGCATAAGTATTCACGCCTAAAAGGGGTACATCTTATAAATAAAAACCTTGGTTTTGTGGCCTTATCTGCTCGAGTGTTTAAGTCCTTAGGGGTGTTTTCTCACCTGGTGCCCTAAAACTGTCCGGTTTGGGTGTCACCGACTGAAGGCTCGTTACATGGGCAGATTAGAAAGCCTAATGAAATTGAGGAATAAAATCCACCAAAAATAAATATAAGGCATAGGAGTTAATGTTAAAGAACCCTTAGTCAACTTCACAGTCACGATGGTGCATACGACTCAGGGTAAATTAATATACTAGATGAGAAGTACAATTTGACGCCTTACTTTAATTGATGGCATGTTTTTGAATAAAGACTGAGTTTCGGAATGAAAAATTTGATATTCCTATACTTATAGATTACTTAAAGCCTTACAAATTTACTTCAAATATTTTCTCCTTTAAAAATGCTTTTCGAAAATACTAATTTTTTTCTTTTTCTTTATGGATTTTGTAGGTGCAATCCACTGAAAACCCTCACGAGACAAAACTCGTTCTCTAGGGGTAACCTAGAGGTTTAACGGCTTGTTGCACATGCTCAGTGCAATCGAGTGACCTGCGAAAGTGGTCTAATAATTGATTAGAATTAGTCTGATGTTTTGCTCGAGGGCGAGAAAAAGATAAGTGTGGGGGTGTGATTAGTCACATATATTGCATTTACATTGTCACCTTACCATACTTTTTAGCTAATAAATCCTATTAATAAGTCTTCTTTTTTTTTTGTTAAATGTAGGCCCAAGTGCTAAAAGAAAGAAAAGAGAAACAAGCCCAAAAGTCCACCAAATTTTGATTTAATTCAGAATAAATTCGAAATGAAGGAATCAGGGCAAAATCTTGGCATATCAAGAGGTTGAGAAGAATCCTCCCTGAATCAAGCGGTTGAAGCCATACAATCAAAGGCTGTTTCGTTAACTTTTGGAGCAGAAACAAGAAAACCAGAAGAAGATACAGGCAAATCATCAAACCAGAGATCTCCACCAGTTGGGTGTGGCCACCTGGCCACACCAGGGCCGCGGAAACGCGGCCCTAGCCGCGTTTCTGCGGCCAAGTGGAGTCAGTTGGGGGAGCGTTTGCTCCCCCAATCTTCCTGAGATTCCCCCCTTTTGGTTTTTCCCTATAAATACTAGTTTCAGCAAAGCAAAAAGGAGCGAAGACGAGGATTAGAATTTGTGTTTATTTTCTAAGGATTTAGGCTCTTTGTTAGCTAGCACAAAATTTGTATTCTTATTTTTTAATTTGTAGTCCAGTATCCATACTTGTGAGAGAGAGGAATTGAGGGCTTGTACTTGAAGATTGAAGTGACATCAATACAAGAATCGAGCTGCTTTTTCTTCCACTCGTATTACGGTATGGCTTGCATTATTTATTTGCTTTCTTCTTTGTTTTTCATGAGTAATTAAAACAGTTTTCTGGGCTCGCTATTGTAACTCTCTCTAGTTCTTCTTCTCTTCTGGTTTTAAAGAAAAAGACCCAATGAATCATTTGCATGCCTTACTTAAAGCCTTTCTTCTTGAAAGTGTTCTTGAAGGCACATGAGGATGGGTTTGATTTGTTGAACTCTCACTTCTTTCATGAACGTTTCTTGAACTGTTTTTACTTCATTCTTGGTCCTTCGCGCTTGATGATTTATATTCAATTCTAAACGATTTTTCAAAGAAAAGAGTGAACTCTTCCAACCATCTTATGTGCTTTACTTCGAACTTTCTAAAAATCAACTTTAAGTTTCACCTATGATCAATTTGAGGCACTTAGGATTTCAATAGAAGAATGAACAATTGAGTAGTGGGATAGTGAGCCCAGATTTTCTTCCTTATTATAATCAACAAAACAATTTTCGAGCTTTTTAAATCACCTTCTCCAAAACCTTTTCTAAAGTTGCAATTTCTCTTTTAATCATCTCTTTCTTTCCATTCTCTTTTCCATAAAAAAAACGAACACAATTCTTTGTTTTTAAACGATTCACCGAAAAGCTTCCATCGCATTCCTCCTCGTGGACACGACCCGTTAGCCACAAGCTACACGGTAAATTCATAAACTCTTTGATTGTTCTTTCATTTAAGCAATCACTTTCTTGCAGCTCACCGATTCCAGAGAGTTCAAAACTTTATGAAGATTTTCCAAATGAGGTTTTCGAAAGCAATATGACCTCAGAGGATGAGGTGTGGTAGATGTTCTTTGATGGAACATCAAGAACAAGCCCCAAAGGCAAGATAATTGCCGGGTGGGGGTGGTATTTGTCTCACCACAAAATCACGTCCTTCCTCGGGCATTTTCATTAACAATACCTTACACTAACAACATAGTAGAGTATAATGCCCTGCTTATTGGTCTATAGCTTGCTTACAGAATCGGGGTACGATCCCTTGAGGCTTATGGTGACTCAAAACTGATCATCAATCAGGTCAAGGAAGAATACGAGGTTCGGCACAAAGACTTGGTACTGTTGGCCCAAGGTTACAATCACCCGATTTTTAGAGTTTTGATGATTACAAAATATATATAGTTATTTGTACTAATCATGTTTAAGTATTTAAGATTGTTTCAGGGTTCTAAGGATTCAAGATGTTTTTTCCCCTAAAGGAAGGTGGTGTTGACTCAAGCTGACTCAATACGGGATCAAGAATTCAAGTTATTCAACAATGCATATGGAAAAGCCCAAATTAAAGATCTTGTAGTCACCTAGAACCATTATAAGAATTAGTATGTTAAAGAGTAAGGATATGATAATTGTGCTCAAGAAAACACACACACAAAAATACACTTTTCAAAATACAAGTTTTTGGTTATGTTGGTTTTGGTGCATGGTTGATTAATATACATGTTTCAAAATATTTCAAATTTTTATATCTAGTTTAAAATATGTATTTCATCTCCTATATCATGATACTTAAACCTCAAACCATTTAAAAATATTTCAAAATATATCAAAATTCAAAAACCTCTTTAAAATCTGTTTCAGGCCTTTACGGTCGACCGAACCGGTCGACCACAACTGTTTCAGGCTAGATCGGTCGACCGGCCCTTATGGCCTTGGGGTGCACGTCTGTGCACGTCTGCCGGTCGATCGGCAGACCCCGCGGTAGACCGACCGGTCGACCGACTGCATGACCCTAACTCTCGATTTTGCCGGTCGACCGGGCCGATCGACCGACAGTTCAATATTCTATTTTAAAAATAGCCGGCGGTCGATCGGCGGTCGACGGCTCCTTGCCAAGTGGCTTGCCGGTCGACCGGCCGGTCGACCGACTGTTGTCCAGATTGCCCCAACGACTATATTTTGGATTTATTTTGTTTTCTAGTGTTTTCAACGGCTATTTCTTGTTTCCTAGTGGCTAAACTCACTCCTAATGACCTAGTATCAATTATGAATGGTATTTATCCATTCCCTATAAATAGAGGTCATTGGTCTTTGATTTTTGACAAGAAAAATTCGCAAGTTTCAAGTGTTTTCAAGGGAAGAAGTGTTTCCTTGCTTTTCATTTTCAAAGTTCTTTCAATTGCAAAAGTTTTCAGTTGGTTTTCAAGTCTCCTTAGTCTTTATTACTGAAATTTTCTCTCACTTTACTTCTTGAACCAAAAATCATATTCCACTCTATAAGAGGTTGTAAAAGAGAGTTTGTGGTCTTTTGATCACCAAGTGATTTTTGTACTTGTGTCTACACTACCTCTGGACTAGAGGAGTGTGATTGAGGAGTTGGGTACTCCCTAGTGATTGTAATCCTTTGTGGATATTATAGTGGATCGGAAATCCTTCTAGGTGAAGGCGAGGACGTAGAGCTGGGTGCTCAAACCTCGAAACAAATCTTTGTGTTTGCGATTGGTTTACTTGTGTCTTTCTCTTTCTATTCATTCATTCTCATATTGTCGATCTATACTCTTACAATAAGATTGCATTGCGCACCTCAAACTCTTATTTAGAGGAATCATGAGGAAGAAGTTCAGAGCCCTTCACGGGGTATATGGCTTCTAATCTTACTTTGAGTGATCGTTGCATCATCTCATTTTTAATTTGTGCATTATTTGTATATTGATTAGCACTACACCTATTCACCCCCCCCTCTAGGTGTAATTTTAGGTACCTTATTACCATGCAGTCATCGAAATGGCCGATTCATTTGATGGCTTTTACATCGGTCATGTATCTCGTCTATTAAATACTAAGGCAGATGCTTTGGCTGTGCTGGCAGCTACGTTGGCCTTACCTATTGATGCAACTTATCATCTTACGATGGCCGCTCGACGCCTCTTCTGCCCGAAGTATGCATTGGAAGCTAATGTAGTCGATACAATCTTAAAAGGCTTCAAGCCTTGAAATTGGCGATTTCCCATCATTGACTATGCCTTGCATGAAACGTCCCTAAGGAAGCAGGTTCTATCCAACGAAGGTCTCTCCGCTTTTACTATGATCCAGTAGTAAAGACACTCTACCACTGCTCATATAATAGTATCTTACTCCGTTGCCTATCTAACTCTAAAGCACAAGAAGTGCTTAAAGAGGCACACGATGGTATACGCAGGGATCATCAACCAGGTCCGAAGCTCAAGGATATATTGCATAGACTCGATTATTATTGGCCAACCATAATAGCTGATGCCATCAAATATGCAAAAAGTATAAAGCCTGTCAAATCCACGCAGACTTCATACACCAACCTCCGAAGCTACTTCACCCAACTGTTGCTTCTTGGCCATTTGAAGCGTGGGGAATCGATGTCATAGGACTTATCAGTCCCCTGTCGATGAAAGGTCATTGATTCATCTTAGCGATAACCGACAACTTCTCAAAGTGGGTAGAAGCTATAACACTTATTAAAGTCAAAACTTCCAACGCTGTTAACTTCAGTAATCACTATGTCATCCATTAATTTGGTGTCCCCAGGCGGATTATTCATGACAACGGTCCCCAGTTTGCATGCTAAGTATTCTATTGGTTCTGCGACAAATACCAAATTCAGAATGTAGCTTCAACCGCTTATAATCCTACTACCAATGGTTTAGTGGAAGTATTCAACAAGACCATTATTAACCTACTCAAGAAATTTGTTTCATCAAGCAAACGAGATTGCAATGAGATGCACAGTCAATGTCTTTGGGCCTACCGAACTACGGTCTGAACCTTAACAAGCAACACCCCTTTTTCTCTGGTATGTGGGTGTGAAGCACTCATACTTCTAGAGATCCAAATGCCGTCACTACAGGTCGCCTTAGCAACCAAGATGACTAAGGAAGACAATGATCGACTACGCTTTCAAGAACTCAAAGTCTTAGGTGAGAAACGACTACAAGCTTAACAACATATTGAGTTGTACCAAGCTCGAATCTCGAAAGCTTTTAATAAGAAGGTTAAAGAAAGGGTGTTCCAGAAAAGAGACTTGGTTTTAGCCGTCAGACGATCTGTGGTCATGACACACAAAACCAAAGGCAAATTCCAACCCAAATAGGATGGGCTATTTGTGATAGAAACAGTCTACTCAAACGGGGCCTGCTGTCTAGCAACTCCAGACGGTAACACATTCATGATGCCAGTTAATGGCAAATTTCTAAAGAAGTACTATCCTTGATCACATTACACCTCACTTCTGGTCAAATAAGTACTCCTTATGACTATGTTAACATTAAATCTCTGGTCATTCAAATTAAGATCATTTGATTATTTCTCCTTCCTCAAAGGAGTATCTTTTAGGCCCAAGCAGAATTAATTTTGATTTCACTCCTGATTAGTCAAAGATGATATTTCAGCAGGGAATGTCAAATCACCTGTCTCAATACCCTCGGAGTTCTTCTTAACTCTTTAATCTCCGGCGAGATTTTAGAGGTTCCCAGTGGAATACAGAAATATTCACTTCATGTGACACGATCCAAAGCATTTGGTAAATAAGGCTAGAGAAAAATTTTGGCTTTTAAGTCCAATATAAATCCTCAAAAACTCATCATGCTGAGGGAATAACATGGCTAGTCAAACTCAAACGGTGGTTGGTAAAGGCATACCGTTGAAAGCTGAGGATTTACTAAAAATCCTAAGGGACTTGATTCATTTTATTCCCCTCCAAAATCTTTTACCAATTCCTACCCATGGAATGGGAGGACCACACAAAACAATATTCATTTCTCCAACAAAGTGAATAACAAGTCAAACCTATCATGTTAACATTAAACTTCTGATAGTAAGACTCTGACATATTCCCCGGCAGATAAAATCAACATCACCAACGGAAGATTCTAATTTTCCCCGGCGGATCAAAGCTTCACTTATCATTCTCTTCTATAGAATGACAGAACCACTGATCGGGGGAAAACCGCGAACAAAAAGTGTATGTTTTGAAATTAAGATTTAAAGTGTGTGTGCTTTGGCTTCCTTGATACTTCCGTTATAGCATAGAGGCTAAAACGAGTCGAATCCACAAGGACGGGAGGCGATAGAAGCTTACACGGTATGTTCACGTGTATGTTAATGGTTCTTCAAAGTTTTAAAGAATGAAAAGAAAAGAAAACAAAGAATGAAAGAGAAGTACGGTGAAACACAAAGAAGTGGGAAACATAGAAAAGAATATGTTTGTGATTTTTGGATATATTTCTAAAACAAAGTGAAAAAGAAAGAAAACCCACGGCTACTAACTACTAATGACTCCACCAACATGCTAACCTCTTAGTGATAGTTGCCTCACATGTATCATTGACCATCACTAGTCCTTGGTTCAAGAGCGATTCAAAGTATGACCCATATGTAACTCATCACAACCCAACTCAACAAACAAGTGCAAGCTACACTTAAACCATCAAAACTAAAAGTAAGCATGGAGTAAAGTAATGTTAGCTTGTTAGTGGTTAGGAAGTTAGAGTGTTAGATCCATCATCAAGAGCCATCAATGGCTCTTGCAAGAGCAAGGCCAAGTAGAGACTATTAGATTCATGTGGATTATCAACTAAGAAGTTAGACTAGTTGGTGGTTGGTAGTTAGTTGCCATGAGAGAAAAGTTATCTACACATGTAAAAGGAGTTAGAGAGAAGAAAACATAGCGAAATAAAGAGAGCACATTCCATAGATTGTCACCTTCTATTACAAGCACTCTTGCATTCCAAGCATGTACCACTCTCTCTCTCCCTATTATAAGATCTACAAAATGGAAAATACAAGGGAGGAAGAAGAACTAACCTAACTAAACTATCCTAAACTACAACATGAAAAATGAGAACTACCCTAAACCTTACATGTCTCTTGCTCTGGAAGTCCAGGGGGCTATTTATAGCAAATGGGGGGGGCATGGGACATCACGTGGGAGGTATGGCCTCTGGCACCACTCGAATGGTGCCAGGATTGGGCCGCGTTTTCGCGGTAGTATTGGGGCGGCGCGCGCAGCGCCGCTTGCTTCGCGCTGCCCAATTGTCCCCCTGTCGGCTGCATATCTTTGTTTCTGGAAATTGGTTTTGATAAATCAGCCATCCAAAGTCAATGGCTATACATGTAGGCTTTTAATCACCAATTAAATGTGATTTTGGGTCTTCTTCTTTATTTCATGCCATGGACCTAGAAACATGCAAGAGAGGCTTTATTAACAGAATTTAATATTAAATAAATGTGAAGATGTGGTATGAAATATGCAGTTTTAGAGGCTAATCATACCCTCACACTTATCTTTTGCTCGTCCCGAGCAAAACAAAAATCTAAGGAAATTATTACACTACTTTCGCAAGTGACGCGATTGCACTGAGCATGTGCAATAAGCCGTTAAACCTCTAAGTTTCCCCTAGAGGAGGAGTTTTATCTCCAGAGGGTTTTCAGCGGATTACACCCATAAAATCCATAAAGAAAGAAATCAAATGTTAGTATTTTGAAAACACATTTTTGAAATAGAAAAAAGTGTTGAAGTATTTTTGTGAAAATATAAGTGATCCAAGGTCATAGGTTAACCAGAAATTAATCTTGCTTAAACTAAGTCAAAATGTAAAATCTTGTTATAAATTAAATGTAAGAATTTAAAATTAAATTGACTCTTTGATCTTTCATAAAACTCTTAGAAAAATATGCACTTTGTGAACAGTGAAGGTTTTTGGGATATCGACTCTAACTTTCATGCCATTTGTTTATATTAGTATATGTATATATATTTATTTTTTTCTCTTTTTTTCTTTTCCTTAGTTTTCTTAGGCTTTCTTATTTACCCGAGTAATGAGCTTTTATCCGGTGACTCCCAAACCAGAGGATCTTAGGGCACCAGATGAGAAAACATGCCTCGGACTTAAGGACTCGAGTAAACAAGGCCACAAAATTAAAGGGGATTATTATTTTTTTTTGTCCACCATTTTAGGTGTGAATAATCATGCTTCTTGAGGCATAATTACCTAACTTCAATAAGTGATTTTTATTACCATAATATTTTTTAATGTATATTTTTATGGCATTTTCAGTCTTTGTTTCAATCTCAAAAATTGTGTAAGTGTAAAGTGCATAAATCTAAGGCAAAAAATTCAAGATCAAATTATCTTTTCAATCTTACTTTCTTATCCTAAAATTTAAATAAGATCTATTATTTTGACTCGGTTTAAAATTTCATAATTTTAGGTCTTCCTAATTCCTAAGATAATCTTAATTTTCTTAAAAATAAATTAAAACCATTTACCTTGTTTCAAAAAGTTTTGTAAAAAGAAAAGAAAAGAGTTTCTATACAAATATATTTTTTTTAAAATTAAAAAGAAGTGTAAAAGAAAGAAAATGTAAAACTAACTATGTTAGTAAACCCTCCCCCACACTTATCTCATGCATTGTCCTCAATGCATCGTGAATGTGTATATACATGAAACAATGGGAAGAGAAGGAAAAGTACCTCACGGTGGTGGTTCCGGTGGTGGTCTGATTGGGCCAAGCATTGTGACCCAATCAAGATATCGTGGATCGTGCAGAAACCCACCAGTGACCTCTCTAATATGACCCAGTAAAAGAATGATGGACTGAATGGTCTTATTTAAAAAAATATCCCCATCTAATTTTCAATTTTCAAAAATAATTACTGAGTCATTTTCTTCAACCTCCTTGTCCAACAATGAAGTGTGATTTTGGAAGATGATTGATGATTGGTCGCTAATGTTACATATTTAATATCATATTTCCATACTTATTTTAGAATAAAAGCCTGTATTGTCCTAATTAATTGCTTAATTTATTTGCAGGCCCATTCTTTAAGGAGATGAAGAGAAATGAGCCCAAAGCCCACCAAAATTCTGAATTAAATCAGAATTAATTCACACTCAGTAAATCAGGGCAAAATCAAGAAGTTGAAAACTGGTTGAGAAGAATCCTCTCAGAATCGATCGGTTGAAGCAAAGATCAAGCAAGTTTGATTCAGATTCTGACTGGATACATTTTAGTATTCGAATCATAACTTTTGCTACAGAATCTCAATTCTGATGATTCAAGATGATCCAGAAAACAGACAGACAGAGCTACAACTCTTATGTTGATCATTATTTCAAATTCTGTCAGTTGTTAAGTGATATTCAGCAATCAACACGCCAACAAACTGCAGATCAGAACTGAATATCCACCTCTACCCTCTCCATTTCTCCTATAAATACCTGCACTCAAAGGCAAAAGGGAGGCCAATGCAGATTAGGGTTTTAGACTAGTTTTTCCATTTCTTAGTTTAGGTTTTTGTTTTTCTTTTTCATGTAATTGTAATTTTCATTTATGTAAATAAGAGGAGATCAGACTTTCATCGAAGAACAAAATTGAAGCTTGAGCTGGAGTGACACTGGTGTAAGGTTTTATTTCTTTTCTTCGATTGTTATGAAATCAAATCAATGCTATTTCCTTGTATGTTCTTTTTAGTTCTCTTCTTCTTTTCTATTTTACCTTTCTTTTTGGTACAACTGCCTTCCAAGTGAGTCTAAAAGCATCGAAAGAGCCTTGCCTTTGCGAGTGCCACCGATAGCTCATGACGATGGAATTGTGAGTCTCTCCGTATCATTTCATGCTTGCGTATCTTGATGATGTAATGTGGAAGAGACCAACACTCGACTCTTATGGGCTATGCGCTAATTGCCTCCAATTCAAGGTAACATCGAAGCTAAGAACTCAAGGTAAGCTTTTGGTTAAAAGAAGGTAAATATTTGTTTTATTTTCTTTTTCATTTCTGTAAATTATACCAACAATACCTCTTCCAACTCTTTCTTCTCCACTCACTCCATTTGTACATATCCGTTTTTTATCATTTTCTGATTTTTCTCCACTTTCTATTCTACCACTTTCTTCTTAACTTTAATATAACTTTCTTTTTCACTTTCATAACTTTAAAAACAGAGAAGAACTTTCGTTTGTTGTTATAAAGATTTCAATATAAAGAACTGTAACGCTTCCATCGCAAACCCTCCTCGTGGACTCGACCCGTTAGCCACAAGCTACACGGTACATTCTTAACTTCATCGGTTATTTCATTTGTTTTAGCAATCAAATTTTGGCGCCGTTGCCGGGGAGGGTAAAACGGTTTTTATTGAAATCTGAATTTTTTTTGATTCTTTTCTAGAACTAAACGAATTTTCTTCTCTGTTGCAGGTTACAGGGCAAGCAAAGTAGGAAAATAAGTTTGCAGTGACATACAAGTGGTATTGGGCCTCTGCTCTAGAAAGCAGAGACCCATTGCCCTCTGCATTGCCGTGTTTCCACGGCAAAAGCCGCGGATCCGCGGCAATAAAGAGTTGACTACTAACAGGTTTTTGCAGGGCTTCTAGCTTTGCAAATTCTAGTTTGCTGCAATTATTTATTTCTTATATGCCATCACAAAAACCTGCTAATAATCAACAGTAAAAAGTTTGTTGCAAAAGTTAAAAATTGACTAGACGTTTGTATTTTAGGCACGCGTATTTTCAATTCATTTACTTTTACTGTTGAAGAGTGCTGGAGCAAGGTATGTATGCATAGCATATAGTTTAGGAAACATTCTTGGGTGATTTTGCTTTTGAATGCTACTTTCCTATATCTTGCACACTTACACGAATCAATTCTAAGGGCACTAACCCATAAAAAGATAAGGTGGGGATTTAATCACCCTTCCTTAGCCCAAAAATCAGATTCCAAGCACTCACTAACCCAAGCCTAACTAAAATTGAGTAGACGTTGGCCCTAGGGACATCTCGGACTCAATTAGGAGATTATCCTAAGGGGGAAAAATGTTGGAATCTAACTCCTGTAAAATCAGTGTCTAGAAAAGGGATTGAGGGCCGAAAGCCCGAAGTTTGGTGGTTATTTAATTAAGGAACGTCTTTGACGGAAAACCTCCCACCAACCTTGCCCTGACCTGGCTGATTAGCTTGTGGTTAAAGTCTACATTAGACCTCCCGTGGACAGTCTAACCAGTTAGGAGTCGTCTAGGTCCTAAGTCTACCCTAACCTAGGCTAGAATTTTTTTCTTTTGTTTGTTTATTTGTTTGTTTTTCTTTGTTTGTATTCTATTGTGTGATATAGACTATAATAATAATCCATATTACACATCAAACTCTTTTTCGGATATTACCAACCCGACATATCATGACTTTAACCAACCTAGTGTGCCAGATTGGTCTTATCCGAATCAATTTGACCCATACCCCCCATCTTATAACTATAATTTCCATAATGATTTCAACTCTTCACCGAGTCAGTGGGATTCACCTCCCCCGAGCATAATTATCAACCAACTTGTCCTCCTTCTCCACCTAGTCCACAATATTTTCAAGAGTCATACTCAGTTCCACCAGTCCAAAATAGAAAACCTTCAATTTTGGAACGGAGTATGCGTGAGTCCAAACAATAATCACAAAATCTGATGGACTCACAATTTCATTATCACTTCCAAAACTACTCTTCATCTTTTCAACAAGACAATGAACCCATCAATTATGAAAAGATGCTAGAAGCCATGACTCATGCTCAAAATGCTAGAAATCGTGACATAGATATGATGGTCGAATCTCTACGTTCCCACCGTCCTGATGTCACTTACCATTCTGTTAGAGCAGAAGAGTCATGTAATTTTGGAAATCAAGATTCCATTTCAGCACAACCATGTGAACTTACCCAAACTCCAAATGATATTGATAGTTTGGCTAGTTTTCCTTTTCCTGAAATAGAACTTGAAAATGATTATGATCCTGAACCCCAACTTAGTGATTCAATTCTATTTCCTGATTCGATTATGACTCCGGTATCTTCACCTGACTTTAATCTTTTCCCGGAGTCAACATTGGATCCTGTACCAATTCATAAAGAAATTGAATCACCCATCTTTGAGGATCATGTTGAACTTGACCAACTTTACAATTTTGAAAATCCCATGGATAAATTGGCAAGTTCTCCAATTTTTGATATTGAACTCAATGAGATATGTGACCTAGATTCTCACATATGTGATCCAGTTCAACTTTTTGAATCAATATTGACTCATGTTTTATTACCAAACTTGAATAATATTCTAGAGTCAGTTTTGATTCCCCCACCTATCATTCCTGAACTGGAATCACCCATATTAGGTCACATCCAATTGTTAGAAAATACATGTGGACTGGAGTTTCAATTTCTTGACTTGGACCCAATTTCTGAACCTATTTCGACTCCTGAACCTTTACTTGACTTAAGTCACCTTCCTGAGTCGGTATTAGTTCCTGTCCTTCCTGAGTCCAAGTCAACTGTTCTATCATTTCATACTCCATTCTGGGACGAGGTGGTTGACAAATTTGACTCCGAAATCAATTATGGAATTTGGAAATTAGATGGGGTTAAATTTTTAATAAAAATTCTTAATGGATTTATCTTTTTAGTGGGTCATATTAAAGATAGTGCTGGTGGGTTCCTTCGAGACCCAAGAAAGTTGATTGGGCCATATTTCGTGGACCAATCAGACCACCACCGGAACCACCACCTTAAGGTAACCTTTTCCTTCCCTGCCGTCTTTTTCATGCATCTATGCATTAATTCATACATTGAGGACAATGCATGAGATAGGTGTGGGGGAGGGTCTAACATAACTTTTCTTTTTCTTTAAAAAATAAAATAAAAAAATTGACATTTTTCTTTAATTTTAAAAAACTTTTTGAAAAATAGAAACAATATTTTGACTTATTTTTGTAAGAAATTAAGTTAATTTTAAGGAATAGGAAAATCCAAATTAGGATTTCTTATACTTGGTCAAAATAAGATTATTTGTTTGATTTTTAGGGTTAGGAAGATAATTTGTCAAAGTAATTTAGTCTTGATCTTTACCTTGATGAAATATGCATACTTCATACACTTACACACTTAGGGTTCAAAAACAAAGATTCTTATGCCTTATAAAAAATATATATATATATAAATAAATAAGTCTAATTATTGATTAGCTAGGTGCTTTGGCCTAAGCAAGCCTTAGTATTTATGCGAAAGATAATTAGATAAGTTTGAAAAAAAAATGAATAAGTCTAATTATTGATTAGCTAGGTGCTTTGGCCTAAGTAAGCCTTAGTATTTATGCGAAAGATGATTAGATCCTCTGATTAAGCTGGGTATCTGTGCCTAATAAAGCATGAGTATTCACGCCTAAAAGAGGTTCATATAATAAAATCCTTAGTTTTGTGGCCTTGTCTGCTCGAGTCCTTAAGTCCTAGGGGTGTCTTCTCACCTGGTTCTCACCTGGTGCCCTAAGACCGTTTGGTTTGGGAGTCATCGATTAGAGGCTCGTTACATGGGCAGATTAGAAAGCCTAATAGAACTAAGGAATAATACCACAAAAAAAAAGTATATATATAAATAAATAAGGCATAAGAGTTAGAGTTAATGAACCCTTAGTCAAAATTTTCACAGTCACAAGGTGCATATGACTTAGGGTAAAGTAATAGACTAGATGAGAAGTACAATTTGACTCCTTACTTTGATTGATAACAAATTTTTGAATAGAGACTAAGTTTAGGAATGAAAGATTCGGTTTTCCTATAACTTATAGATTGCTTAGATCTTACAATCATATTTCAAATATTTTTCTCTTTCAAAATGTTTTTCGAAAATACTAACTCTTTATTTCCCTTTCTTTATGGATTTTGTGGGTGCAATCCGCTGAAAACCCTCACGAGACAAAACTCGTCCTCTAGGGGGAACCTAGAGGTTTAACGGCTTGTTGCACATGCTCAGTGCAATCGCGCGACCTGCGAAAGTGGTCTAATAATCCTTAGTATAGTTTAGTTGTTTTGCTCGAGGACGAGCAAAAGATAGGTATGGGGGTGTGATTGGTCGCTAATGTTGCATATTTAATATCATATTTCCATACTTATTTTAGAATAAAAGCCTGTATTGTCCTAATTAATTGCTTAATTTATTTGCAGGCCCATTCTTTAAGGAGATGAAGAGAAATGAGCCCAAAGCCCACCAAAATTCTGAATTAAATCAGAATTAATTCACACTCAGTAAATCAGGGTAAAATCAAGAAGTTGAAAACTGGTTGAGAAGAATCCTCTCAGAATCGATCGGTTGAAGCAAAGATCAAGCAAGTTTGATTCAGATTCTGACTGGATACATTTTAGTATTCGAATCATAACTTTTGCTACAGAATCTCAATTCTGATGATTCAAGATGATCCAGAAAACAGACTGACAGAGCTACAACTCTTATGTTGATCATTATTTCTAATTCTGTCAGTTGTTAAGTGATATTCAGCAATCAACACGCCAACAAACTGCAGATCAGAACTGAATATCCACCTCTACCCTCTCCATTTCTCCTATAAATACCTGCACTCAAAGGCAAAAGGGAGGCCAATGCAGATTAGGGTTTTAGACTAGTTTTTCCATTTCTTAGTTTAGGTTTTTGTTTTTCTTTTTCATGTAATTGTAATTTTCATTTATATAAATAAGAGGAGATCAGACTTTCATCGAAGAACAAGAATGAAGCTAGAGCTGGAGTGACACTGGTGTAAGGTTTTATTTCTTTTCTTCGATTGATATGAAATCAAATCAATGCTATTTCCTTGTATGTTCTTTTTTAGTTCTCTTCTTCTTTTCTATTTTACCTTTCTTTTTGGTACAACTACCTTCCAAGTGAGTCTAAAAGCATCGAAAGAGCCTTGCCTTTGCGAGTGCCACCGATAGCTCATGACGATGGAATTGTGAGTCTCTCCGTATCATTTCATGCTTGCGTATCTTGATGATGTAATGTGGAAGAGACCAACACTCGACTCTTATGGGCTATGCGCTAATTGCCTCCAATTCAAGGTAACATCGAAGCTAAGAACTCAAGGTAAGCTTTTGGTTAAAAGAAGGTAAATATTTGTTTTATTTTCTTTTTCATTTCTGTAAATTATACCAACAATACCTCTTCCAACTCCTTCTTCTCCACTCACTCCATTTGTACATATCCGTTTTTTATCATTTTCTGATTTTTCTCCACTTTCTATTCTACCACTTTCTTCTTAACTTTAATATAACTTTCTTTTTCACTTTCATAACTTTAAAAACAGAGAAGAACTTTCGTTTGTTGTTATAAAGATTTCAATATAAAGAACTGTAACGCTTCCATCGCAAACCCTCCTTGTGGATCACGACCCCATAGCCACTTGCTATAGCGGAAGAATTGAGCACTTGCACATTCCTTTCTTAAGTTCTATAATCTCGTATTTTTTGTGCAGGTTTAGCTTCAATCAATTGATTTGGACTCAAATGGATCAAGAACAAAAATCGATACCGACTCGAGAATTTGACTCAGATCAAGTCGAGAGTCAACAATGAGAGTCAAAATTGGTTCAAAAATAGGGTCCAAACCAAAGAATTGATGTTCACACACTTTCCCCATTAATAAAGTGTGATCATACGTTATTTGTGATTCAATTTCACAGTGTACTGGTACAGGATTTAATGATGACTCTAGAATAGAGAAAAATCTGGTAAAAATACCAGAGTCATTATTGAATCAAAAAGTGAAATGGAATCACCAATATGAGGTTCAGGATCACTTTCAAGCTCAAGTTCAATTTCAGGAGAAGGATAACTTGCCAAAATGTCAAGAGATTGATGTTGGTCAAGTTCAGGTTGGTATGATGAAATTGAAACTGGATTTCCAAAATGACATGATTCTTGGGTCCAATCAGTAGAGTTAGGGATATAAGGATCGGTCAAAGGTCGACAAGAAAGACTTTCCTCGCTCTCATTGATCAATTCGCTCATTAGTGAGTCTAACCTACTGATAGGTCGGGTAACAGAATTTGGAGTCGGAATCATGTCTTCCATACTTTTTGCAATTGGTTCTTCTTGAAAAGGTGAGTATGGAAGTTGATTTTTGAAATTGTGGTGAAATTGTAAGTCCAACGGATTTAGTGATTGCTGCTCGGACTCACGCATGGGTTCCATACTCAAGTCCAGTATTGATAGTTGTTCATTTTGAATCAGTGAGACTGGAAAAGATGAGTAGGACTCTTGAAAATTTGACTGAGATGATGAGTCCAACATATTTTGAAATTGTTGCAATTTGTCACAAAAGACTTCCAAACGCTCTTCTAACTCAGATTCTTCTTCTAGAAAAGGAGTATATAGAGTTTGATTTTGGAAGGATTGTGAATTGAGCAAACCTTGAATTTGTTGTTGGGACTCAAGCATGGATTCCATACTCCTTTCCAATGACGATTTTTCTTCAATTGGTGATTCAGGAAAAGGAGTATATGAATCAAAATTGGGGAATGAATATTGTGAAAATTGTGGACAATGTGGTTAAAAATTTGACTCGGGGGAGGTGAATCCCCATTGACTCTGTGAAGAGTTAAAATTATTTTAAAAATTATGGTCATAAGATTGGGGATATGGGTCATATTGAGTCGGATAATCCCAACTCGGCATATATGATTGGTTCATGTTGTACATAGCTGGGTCAAAGTTATCCGAGTCAAATGAGGTTAGTGAAATATGGATTCATATTTGGATTGAAAAAATTGTTGTTATTGAAATCCATATCATAATTTACAAAAAAGAAAACAAACAAACAAACAAACAACAAAGAAAAAGAAAAGAAAAAGAAAACAAGCCTATGCTAGGGTTGACTTAGACCTAGACGACTCCTAACTGGTTAGACTGTCCACGGGGGGTATATTGTCGGGAGCTGACCACGAGTTAATCGGCCAGGTAGGGGCAAGATTAGTGGGAGGTATCCGTGCCGGAGCAACGGGCCTAATTATGCCAAACCACTGTTCTTCGAGGTTTCGCCTCTCAATCCCCAACCTTGGACATGGATTTGACAAGAGTCAACTTCTAACAACTTCCCCCTTAGGTTAATCTCCTAAATTAGTTCGAGATGTCCCTAGGGGCTAACGTTTAGCAAGTTTTATTTAGGCTTGGGTTGTGTGAGTGGGAGGTGATTTTTGGGCTAAGGGAGGGTAATCACTTCCCCACCATATGTTGTCTTGGGTTTTGCCCTTAAGTTTAATTTGTGCAAGTGTGTAATATAGATAAGAATGAACACAAGAAAGCGAGTAAATCACTAAAGTGTTTGTCCTAACTATATGCAATGCCATATGTACACCTCCTATCAATATCACAACAACACAAGAATAAAATACAGTATATTGGAATGAAAATTGACACGTGCCTAGATGCAAATGTCTAAACCATTTTAAAGCATCCAATTTCCGTATTTTAGTTCTTAAAATTATTTACAGTGTACATGTAATATAAAATTAGCAGCAGAGTATAAGAATATACAAGAAGTTACCCGACCACACAAGAGCAAGTGTGGACTTCTTCAACGCTAAAATTTAACCTGCACACCAAAAAACAAAGAAGAAAAGTTAACAAAAATGTGAAATCAAACCGTTCCCATCCACGGCAACGGCGCCAAAATTTGGTCGGGAGAAAACCACGCACAAAAAGTGTATGTTTTGAAATCAAGATTTAAAGTGTGTGTGCTTTGGCTTCCTTGATACTTCCGTTATAGCATGGAGGCTAAAACGAGTCGAATCCACAAGGACGGGAGGCGATAGAAGCTTATACGGTATGTTCACGTGTATGTTAATGGTTCTTCAAAGTTTTAAAGAATGAAAAGAAAAGAAAGTAAAGAATGAAAGTGAAGTACGGTGAAACACAAGGCAGTGAGAAACATAGAAAAGAATATGTTTGTGATTTTTGGATATATTCTAAAACAAAGTGAAAAAGAAAGAAAACCCATGGCTGCTAACTACTAATGGCTCCACCAACATGCTAACCTCTTAGTGATAGTTGCCTCACACGTATCATTAGCCATCACTAGTCTTTGGTTCAAGAGCGATTCAAAGCATGACCCATATGTAACTCATCACAACCCAACTCAACAAACAAGTACAAGCTAAACTTAAACCATCAAAATTAAAAGTAAGCATGAAGTAAAGTAATGTTAGCTTGCTAGTGGTTAGGAAGTTAGAGTGCTAGATCCATCTTCATGAGCCATCAATGGCTCTTGCAAGAGCAAGGCCAAGTAGAGGCTATTAGATTCATGTGGATTATCAACTAAGAAGTTAGACTAGTTGGTGGTTAGTAGTTAGTTTCCATGAGAGAAAAGTTAGCTACACATGTAAAAGGAGTTAGAGAGAAGAAAATATAGAGAGGTAAAGAGAGCACCTTTCATAGATTGTCACCTTCTATTACAAGCACTCTTGCATTCCAAGCATGTACCACTCTCTCTCCCTATTACAAGATCTACAAAATGAAAAATACAAGGGAGGAAGAAGAACTAACTTAACTAAACTATCCTAAACTACAACATGGAAAATGAAAACTACCCTAAACCTTGCACATCTCTTGCTCTGGAAGTCCAGGGGCTATTTATAGCAAAGGGGGGCATGGGACATCACGTGGGAGGTATGGCCTCTAGCACCGCTTGAATGGTGCCAGGATTGCCGCGGAAACGCGGCCCAACGCGCCACCTACTGCGCGCTGCCCAATTGTCCCCCTGTCGGCTGTATATCTTGGTTTTTGGAAATTGGCCCCTGGTTTTGATAAATCAGCCCTCCAAAGTCAATGGCTATCCATGTAGGCTTTTAATTACCAATTAAATAGTGATTTTGGGTCTTCTTCTTCATTTCATGCCATGGACCTAGAAACATGCAAGAGAGGTTTTATTAACAGAATTTAATATTAAATAAATGTGAAGATGTGCTATGAAATATGCAGTTTTAGAGACTAATCAACCACTTAAAGTAACACAAATCACAAGACAATCCCTGTCATGTTAACAGTAAACCTCTGAATAGCAGATTCAAACTCAAGCTGTTATATCTGTAAGAAATCCTTAAATAGTTAAGTTTATAACCTAATTCTTTATTCTACCTCAGGATAAAGAATTCTCGCTATTTTATTCGGTCTCTAAGTTGGTCATGTCCAGTAAATAACCTCTGAACTGACGAGTTCCGATCATAATCCAGTAAGGACTTTTCATTCTTGCCATTTTGTCTACTTCGTCACCTCTGAACGACAGAATTCTAATCTTGATAGCGTCTCAATCGATCACGTCCACCTTATCACCTCTAAACTGATGATAGCCAGGTTCTCTCTCTGTACCATCATGTCTAGTGTATTACCTCTGAACGGTAGGGTACTGAATTCGGTAGTCTCTGAACGGTCTGTCCAGTTTGCCACCTCTGAAGCAATTGGATCCCGAACTTCATTTTTTAGTCCTTTGTGGGCTTCCCTTTTGCTGTCATGTTAACATTAAACCTCTGAACAATGAATTATGAGCCTGGTATCTCTTAGTTGGTTATGTCTAGTCAATCACCTCTGAACCAATGGGTGCCCAGATCCAATTCACCCTTGCAGTCCCTTATGGGCAAGCTGCCAAGTTAATATGACTACCTCTGGCAGCGGATTGAGAATTTAGCGTATCTTAGTCTATCATGTCCAATCAATAACCTCTGAATAGATGGGTCCCTAACACCGGGTTCACTCTTTTTTAAGCTTTGTTGTCATGTCCAGTTTGTCACCTTTGAACAACAAACGTTCTGAGTTTAGCGGGTTTTTAATCGATCATGTTAAGTCTCATTACCTCTGAATCGACAGATAGCTAAGTCTCATCCCCCTAGTCCAGTAGGGACTATTGTATTATTGTCATGTTCAGTTCATCACCTCTGAATAACAAAAATCTTAAGTCTGGTAATCTTCAACTAGTCAGGTCCAGTATGTCACTTTTGAGCTGGCAAATTCCAGACTTCACTCTCCAGTTTAGTGGGAACTATCGTGTTGTTGTAGTGTCTAGTTCGTTACAATAAAGTCATGTCCTGATGGTTTTTAATCTGTTATGTTAATATTTACCTCTGAACAGAAAGATCATCAAGTTCCCTTCACTTCCTTTTTCATCCCCAAGAAGATTTGAATTGATTTGTTATTCAAACTTACTGGTGGTAATTTATCAAATAACTAATTCTATCAAGTTTTCAACCTCTGAATAGATTAGTTAGTTTTTTCATGGATAAGGTGGGAGATTATACCATTATCTTGATTCTCTTTAGAGCTAAATTTAAGCCTAAAACTGCTGCAAACTTAGGAGATAAAGAAAGCAAGGACACGACAGACGAGTCAAATAAAATTTATTTTTATTTTATTTTATTTTATTTGATTCAAAAGAAAAAGAAAAGAAAAAGAAAAGAGAGAGAGAGAGAGAGAGAGAGAGAGAGAGATATATGGATTACAAGCTAAGATTGTATTTCATAGGACTTGATCCGTTTTTCAAGTGTGGCCAGTTTGTTCTTTCTCTCTTCAACAGCTCTGATGAAAGCTTATGACCTCAGCTCAGCTTCGTTGAAGTTTGCCATTTGGGACAGGCGAGCCTCGATCTCCGCCAGAGTTACCCTCTTCGCCATCTCTTGCTACTGGACTTCATCGTTCTGGGCGTTGAGCTTCTCCAACCAAGCGATCTCTTCAAGACGCACTGGTTTAGCCTTGGATAGGAGAAATTGGCCCTCTTTATCATCTCTTTAGCCTTTTTGATCTTATCCTCGGCATCGAGAAGAGCGCTGTTGGAGGTATCGATAGCGTATCCAATCTCTACCTTTCTTGCCTCCAAGGATTTCAAGTCTAGAGATACCGCCTCAACTGCTTTCTGTATCTCCAGGTGAGCTTTCTACATCTGAGCCAAGAGATGTTTAAGATTTTCATCTACTGATGGAGTCAAGTCAGAGCTATTAAGGCGACGCCACTCGCCCACGTCCCTCTCAAAGTTCTCCATGAACAGCTCCAAGGAAGTAGCTTGGTCATCTCCTCTAAAATTTTAGAAACTCTCAATATTGCGAGAGAGGACCACCTTCAGAGCTGCAAATGAAGTGGTTGAGCCCTTCAAAATCAAGGCAATGGATACCTTCAAGCTTTTATAAAAGCTGTTAACCATTTTCGCCACAAATTCTTTCTCAACTTCAATTACTCCCGGCGAGCGAGTAATCCCCAAGGCAAACCCTCCACCGGCTTCACCGTCACAACAGTAGAGGAAGTGGCAGAAGCAATTGTCTGAGATGGAGGGGGAATGGCTGACAACTGAGGGGGAGTCTTCATTGACACTAGTACACCAACTACGAGAGAAGTAAGGCTGATGACTACCCCAGAAAGAACCGGCTCAACGATCAACATCGGAGATATCAGGTTTGTGATCACCCTGAGACTGGTCGTTGCCAAAGCTGGTGGCATCATGAAAGTCATTGTCATCTCGCCAGCCGATTCAAGTCGAGATGCACTTTGTTCCATAAATGACGTGAGAGAAAAAACAGCCCTTATCTCCTCAGCCATTGCAAGGTCACTAACAAGCTCCGGCTAGTAAGAGGGCTAGTCACAATATAGGGCGTCCAACTCCGCGGCATCTAGCGTAGCCGAGGTAGTTGTCTCCTCCCTAACCTCCTCTGAAAAACTCACCGGCTCCTTCGAAGTTGATGCAGTTAGAGACGAAACACCTGCGAAAATATTTTTGTTAGGTCAAAAATAAACAAAAAATGATGGTCGTTTACAGGCTACTATAACATTACCAAAAGGAGTTGGAGCCACGGTAGTCATGGCCCCAGACTTGATCGTCTCCTCAGCAACGTCCTTGGGAGCTTTTCGACTGCAGTGCTTACTACGATTGGCTCAGTAATTGAAACCTCGGTAGTGACAACAACTGGAGAAGCACCGTTTCCCACCAAATCACCAAAGGCTGGCTTAGGAAGATGTTCATCAGTCCTCATAGCCTAGGTAATTGTGACAGCACCAGGCTCTCCTTCAACCATCGCACTCGTCGTGGGTTCTGCAACAAATACTCCTAGACTTGAAGCCATTGGGCTTTCTCTGCCCTCTCCAGCACCAGAGGGACCAACGTCAGCTTCACGACCTCAGGTTCATCAGAGATGAAGTAGCTGACTTCGTCACCCTCCCTGTAAGTGAACAGTGAATTGTAGTAACCTCCTTGTTCCCCCACAGCCTCAGTTCCTGCATACCAAATTAACAAGTCAGTTACAAGGGAAGAAAGAATAATCAAACGTCTTGCAAACAAGAGCAAATCTTACCTAAGACTGGAGTGGCCTTTTCAGGTGTTTTCTTCTGCGTCGATAGTTTTATTACTAGCGAGGCAAGAGGAGGGACAATTGCTACCGATTCACTTTCCGCAATGACCAGAGTTTGACGGCAAGGCTTCTTCACCGCTTTCTTCTTGAAAGGTTTGCCCTTTCGCTTCTGCTTGAAATAAAGGTTAGAATTTTCCTTTTCCTCTTCTTCTTCTTTCGCCTCTGCTTCCTCCATAGGGTTGTGCCTACCCCACCAGGAGCCTCCTGTGGTACTTTGTCGCTAGCAATATCCTCGAAGTGAGGACTTTCGGTATCAGAAGCTTCACTGTCAGCTTCAGAGATGTATTCAGGAAGGCCTGACACTCGAATTTTGCCCTCCTTCTATTTGATTACCTTCTACTTCATTCGCTTACAGATCCATTTCAAACCAGAGGAGTTGATGTTGAATCAGGCTGGTTTGGAGTTGGAGATTTTGAACCATTGGCATAACCCTAAGGTCATCAACAAGTTTGGGGTTCTCAACGGCATGCACAGTCGTGCCTCAGAGCAATCGATAATGAAATATCACCAAGCTCGAGCACTGTCAATCAGGCTTCCCATGAAAGCCAAGCTAGCATTCGGATTGCCGACGTAGAACTGGTCATATCCGAACTGGCGAGTGAAGCAGTTAGGAATGTATGGTTCCAAGTAATAGATGTCTCCGCTCTGATACACTAGATGGGAAGGTTTGACGCTCACCATCTACTCGAATACTCCACGGTTCAACTCGAATACTCCACGGTTCAGTGAAAGTCATGCCATCCCCGATGTCCTTGAATTCTTCACTATAGCCAGCGCCTCGGATGTAGGGGAAGCATCGGTAAAGGCTGTACGCCTCATGGCTGCACAGCAGTTTGCGGACCCCAGCCATGTAGAACTGCTCCTACGAAGATTCTTTGAACTGGCAGAGATGCGCGATCCGAATACCCTCTTCAGGTTCTTTCCCAGGTTGGATGATGTCTGGGCAGTGCAGGGCAACCATGCCATTTGGTATGTATATGGCATCTCAACCCTCGGGTTTGGCCCGTCGCGAGGCAGAACTATCCCTTTGCCCTCTTCATTCCTTGTGGCCTACAGAAGGCTACTGTTAGCACATGAAGACCACACTGTATGCAGGACACCATGGCTAAGAGAAGCCCGAAAGAGCGACCATGCACCAATCGAACGGCCAGAAGCAGTATCGTCGGGAGAATTGTGTCATGGGGAGGAGACGACACCACGCATCTCTTCAACTAAACTGACAGAAAGCCAGCCAGAAGCGCTTTTCAAGACATCGGTTGGCGGGCTTGGTGATGAAAACTTTTGAAGGTATCTCCCTTTTCGTAGTACCTTCATCTTCTTTCAGAAGGATGTCTCTGTGGTCGTGCTTTTTCATCATCCGAAGGATGTCCTCCACCACCACCCCGAATTGAGCTTCTTTAGGCGCCTTCTCTAGAGTGGTAAACAAATAATCTGCCCAACTCTTTAGCCTGTTCGAGTTTCCCTTGAAGCCACCGTGCACATATAAACAGATACAGAAGTGGCACATTAGTTCACTGTAAGTCTCAAACAAAGCGGGCTTCTGTTTCTCTAGTAGCGCTAACTCTACTTCACAAGGGAAGTACTTCTTGCAAGGAAGAGAGCCCATTAGCAAGGCAGAGACCTCCCACATCTCATGCAGAGCCATGCCCAGTTCAACCACGGGAGTGAAGCAAGTCCCTGTAGATGGGCAGTACAGTTTGAGGATGGCGTAGAAGTTAGCGACGCTCATCCGAATGCCATAGCATGTTGACCTAACAACTTCGTAAAGTCCAAATCTTTCCAGATCTTCCCCGAAGTAAGCTAGGATGTACTGGGTCAGTTTCTTCCACCAGGCCTTCAAAGGGTGAATCCAACCCGGGGCTCTGAAGTCCATCACCGGACAGTTGCCGCGGACCTTTAAAAACTGGTTGCCAATAGTCTGGGCCATGGTTGGGTTCTCCCCCACCGAGATTTCTTGTAGAACGTTCCCAGGGTGCAGGCCTAGTATACACTGAGGGTGACCCACTCTGGTGTAACTGTGGGAAGAAGCTATCAAAACTCTCACGTGAACCTAGTCAGTAGTCCGGGTCACTGATTGAGGAAAAACAGAGATATAGTTTAAGGGTTAGAAGGATGTTATCTGGATGGATGTGTGTCTCTGTCTTTCACATAAATCAACAGTAGCAAGGGTTTTGCGGGTTGAATCCACAGGGAGGAATGTGATAGAAGCTTTTCGGAACGAATTCTCTAACAATTAGCTTGTAAAAGAAGAAATTGTTTGTAATCAAATATTTTAAAATAGACAGAATAAGTATAGCCAACTAATCATCTATCACAACCAAACACTAGTCTATTAAGAATAAATATCATGTTGAATCTATAAGGATTAAACCTAGATTATTCCTTCAAATCCAAGAAAGAAAAGTAAGAAAGAGATTAAACCCTGTTAGCAGTACACTAGATAAAACTAAGCATTGGTTTATCAAAGTCCCAAAGTATAGTTTAAGAAAAGTAATTTTAACTTAACATTAAACCATCAAAGCATCTAAGTATAAACCAAGGATAATTATTAAATAGTATACCCTAAACCTAGCTTAACTCAATTCATGACTAGTCTTCAAGAATTATTTACTTACCCTAGGTTTTTTAACATGCATAGAGTTCAATCAACTTATCTTCATAGATCTAGGTTTTAATTAGTGGAGAGATTAGCAAGCTATTAAGAAATTAGTTACACATAATTATAGTGGAATTAAAACATGGTAAAAGATTGCATAAAATAGATGAAACGAAAATAAAAGAAACACAAATAATAATAAAAAAACAAAGAGATTGAAAGAAAAGAATGACCTTTTATTAAGTCTGTCACTAACTCAGTACAAAGCCTTCTTCTTTTTCAACTCTTCTTCAAAGTAAAAAAAATAAAAACTAGAAAAGTACAAGTAAATTTGGAAAGAAAAGAGAATCTAAAGAAACCCTAAGCTTGAGTTTCTGAGATCTGCTCTTCCTCTGTTGCTATGCAGGGGTATTTATAGGAGAAAACTAGAGGGATGAGAAGCGTATGAAGATAGGAGGAGCAAAATATCTCTGAATTTGAATTCTTCTTTTATCTCCAAACTTGTTTTGACTTATCCGTAGAAGTTCAATTCTGTCCTGCAACTTATTATCATGTTGATCGCTGAATATGGCTTATCTGCCGACTGAATTGGAATGTTTGATCAACATTAAAGTTGTAGTCCTCTTCTTTCTGGAGCATCTTGAATCATCAAATTTAAGTTTCGATAGAGAAAGTTATGATTGAAATACTAAAGGGTGTCCAGTCTGAATCCGAATTAAATTCAGATTTTCTCTCCTTTATCTTCATCTTATGGTGCAAGCAACCTGGTTCAAATAGAAGTCCATCTCTATCCTTAATTAGAATAATGATTCATCTTGTTATATCTTTCTCCTCCTCTAGATTTGATTAGCAAGAGTCCCACTTTATCCTTCTCTTTAGCAATTAGGAGTTCTATTTTATCCTTCCTCTTCCTCCCTTAGATTTTAAAATCCAAGTTTAGATTAGGTTAGATAAGGTAGAAACTTTTAAATTACTACAATTAATGTTGCATGTGGGCTTGTGGACTTTTTGGGCTTTAATTGGGCTTCATTTATTTATTTTTTTATTTACTCAAGGCCTGCACACATTAAACAATAAAATATTTGTAGTAGTGCTTAATAAAAGAATAAATAGGGAAATATGATGGTAAATGTGATGATAAATATGCACTTTTTACTACCTATCACACCCCCATACTTATCTTTTTGCTCGTCCTCGAGTAAAATTTAAAAAGAAAAAAGAAAAAGAAAAACTAATCTATCCTAACTCACTTTCGTAGGAATCACGATTGCACTTAGCACGTGCAACAAGCCGTTAACCTCTAGGTTATCCTGGAGGACGAGTGTTGTCTCGTGAGGGTTTTCAGCGGATTACAGCCACAAAATCCATAAAAGGAAAATGTTAGAGATTTAATGAATTTTATTTTGAAAAAGGAAAGAAATATTTGAAATATATTTGAAGAAACTAAGTAATCTATAAGTTTTAAGATTATCATTTTTATTCATTCTTGAACTTAGTCTTTATACAACAATTTGTTATCAATTTTAGATAAGGATTAAAATTGAATTTTTATATAGTCTCTTTCGTTACCCTAAGTCATATGCATCCTTGTGAATCTTTACTAGGGATTCTTAAACTTGGACTCTCATGCCTCTTTATTATTATTATTTTTTATATATATCTATATTATTTTTTTAATATGTATAACTCATCTAATTTTCTTTTGTGTAAGTATAAAGGCTTCTTGAGGCCCTTATACCTGACTAATTGACTATTAGATGTGTTAGTACATATATAGATAATATTTCTTAATTTTCTTAGGCTTTCTAATCCACCCATGTAGCGAGCCTAAGGTCGGTGGCTCCCAAACCGGTCAGTTTTAGGGCACCGGGTGAGAAAACACCCCACGGACTTAAGGATTCGAGTGAATTAGGCCACAAAACTAAGGACTTTATTTATAAAATCACCTTTAGGCGTGAATACTTATGCTTCATGAGACACATGTATCCAACTTAATTAGTGAATTATTTTTTTATACATTATTTATATTATTTTTTTTATACGACACAAGAGTCTTTGTCTTAGAATCCTAGATGTGAACGTGTATTAGGTATGCACATTTCATAAAGACAAAATCAAGACTAATTATTATTCAATTTTTCTCCTATACCTAAAAAATCCAACAATTTATTTTATTTTGACCAAGTTTTTAGAAATCCTAATCATGATTTTCCTAATTTTTAAGATTAACTTAGATTTCTTTCAAAAGATAAGTCAAATACTGTTCACTTTTTCAAAAAGTTTTTTTTTTTAGTTAATATCTACCTATGTTAGTATGTTAGTAAATCCTCCCCCACACCTATCTCATGCATTGTTCTCAATGTATGAATGAATGCATGTATGCATGAAAAAGAAGAAAGGGAAGGAAAATATTACCTTAAGGTGGTGGTTCCGGTGGTGGTCTGATTGGTCCACAAAATGCGGCCCAATTGAATTTTTGTGGAGTTCGGAGGAACCCACCAGAAATCTCTCTTATATAACCCACTAAAATGATGTATTTAACCCCATCTAATTTCCAAATTTCATAATTAATTTCGGAGTCAATTTTGTCAACTGCCTTGTCCCAAAATGGAGTGTGAAAAGATAGAATGATTGACTTAGACTGAGGAAGTACGAGAACTAATACCGACTTAGTAAAATAACTTAAGTCAAGTAAAGGTTCAGGAGTCGAGCTTGGTTCAAGAAATGGGTCCAAATCAAGAAGTTGAAACTCAAGTCCACATTCATTTTCCCACAATGGAATGTGACTTAATATTGGTGATTCAAGTTCAAGAATGATAGGTGTGAGAATCAAAACTGACTCTAAATATTACTCAAATAGGGTAACAAAACAGGAGTAAATATTGATTCGAGAATTTGAATTGAATCACAAATTTGAGAATCTAGGTCACATTTCTCATTGAGTTCAATTTCATAAAAATGAGAACTGGCCAATTTGTCAATGGGACTTTCAAAAGTATGAAATTGGTCAAGTTCAATATGATGATCATCAAAGATGGGTGATTTAATTTTATTATGAATTGGCACAGGATCCAATGTTGACTCAGGAAAAGTATTGAAATCAGGTGAAGATACCGAGTCATTATTGAATCAGGAAGTAGAATTGAATCATTAAGTTGAGGTTCAGGATCATATTCATTCTCAAGTTCTATTTCAGAAAATGAATAACTTGCCAAACTGTCAATGTCATTTTTAAAATTTGGAGTTTGGGCAAGTTCAAATGATTGTACTGAAATGGAATCTTGTTTTTCAAAACAAAATGACTCTTCGGCTCTAACAGAATGGTTAGCGACATCAGAAATGGTCAAACGGTGAGAATGGAGAGTTTGGACCATTAGATCTATGTCATGATTAAAGCAATTTTAGCCTAAGTCATGGCTTCAAGCATCTTTTCATAGTCGATTGGTTCATCGTTTTGTTGTGATTGGACTTGAAAAGATGAAGTGTTGTTGTGAAATTCGTGGTGAAATTGTGAGTCCGTCAGATTCTGTGATTGTTGTTTGGACTCACGCATAATCATTTCCAAGATTGAAGGTTTTCTATTTGTGATTGTTGCTTGGACTCACGCATACTCATTTCCATCATTTCCAAGATTGATGGTTTTCTATTTTGAACTGGTGGTTGTGAGTATGAATCTTGGAAATATTGTGGACAAGGTGGATAAGGAGGACAAGTTGGTTGAAAATTAGACTTGGGGGAAGTGAATCCCCATTGACTCTGTGAAGAGTTGAAATTGTTTTGGAAATTATAGTCATAAGATTGGGGGCAGGGGTTATATTCATTCGATAAGACCACTCTGGCACACTAGGTTGGTTAAAGTTATGATATGCCGGGTTGGTAATACCTGAAAAAGAGGTAGGGGTGTAATATGAATTACCATTAAAATGGAAGAATTATTGTTATAAGTCATATCACACAAACAAAGAAAAACAAATAAGCAAACAAACAAAAAGAAAAAAGAAAAAAATCTAACCTAAGTTAAGGTAAACCTGGACCTAGACGACTCCTAACTTTAGACTGTCTTTAGGAGGTATATTGCCGACCTTAACCACAAGTTAATTGGCTAGGTAGGTGGCAAGGTTGGTGGGAGGTTATCCGTCAAAGACGTAAGTAACCACCAACCTTCCGGATTTCGGCCCTTAATCCCCTTCCTAGACACCGAATTGGTAAGAATTAATTTCGAACAACTTCCTCCTTCAGCCAATCTCCTAATGAGTCCGAGTTAACCTAAGGCCATCGTCTAGTCAATTTTTATTTTTAAGGTTAGGGTTATGAGTGCAACGAAGATGATTTGTGGGCCAAGGAAGGGTGATGAAATCCCACATTATCTTGTTTATGGGTTTTGCCCTTAAATTGATTTAGTGCACGTGTAAAGAAATAGACAAGTAGTCACTCAAAAGCAGTAAATCAGCCAAGGGTGCTTCCTAGTCTATATGCAATGCGAACGTACCTTGTCTCCAGCACTCTTCAACAGAAATTAAAAAAATTAAATAGACACGTGCCTATGATGCAAGAGTCTAATTTTTTTTATTTATCAACTAATAGGTTACTGTTAATTAGTTAGCAGTATGCAGGGTGATCACAGAGAAAACTTATCAGAGCAGTAAACAGAACTTGCAATTTGCAGAAACATGCAAAAAGTTCAGTCAGTAATTCACTACTATAACCGCGGATCCGCGGCTATTGCTGCGTTTGCGCGGCTAGATAGTAGGCTCTGCTGCTCTGCCTTCTAGAGTAGAGGCACAGAGTTGCTATATGTCCTTAGTTGCAGCTAATTTTCTTGTTATCAGATCCTGCAAATAGAAAAAAATAAATATAATTAGTTTTTTTTTTTTAAGAGAATATCGCACCGTTCCCTCTCCGGCAACGGCGCCAAAATTTTGATTGAGAAAAAACAGAGATATAGTTTAAGGGTTAGAAGGATGTTATCTGGATGGATGTGTGTCTCTGTCTTCCACAATATATCCGCAGTAGCAAGGGCTTTGCGGGTTGAATCCACAGGGAGGAATGCGATAGAAGCTTTTCGGAACGAATTCTCTAACAATTAGCTTGTAAAAGAAGAAATTGTTTGTAAGCAAATATTTTAAAATAGAAAGAATAAGTATAGCCAACTAATCATCTATCACAACCAAACACTAGTCTATCAAGAATAAATATCATGTTGAATCTATAAGGATTAAACCTAGATTATTCCTTCAAATCTAAGAAAGAAAAGTAAGAAAGAGATTAAACCCTGTTGGCAGTACACTAGATAAAACTAAGTATTGGTTTATCAAAGTCCCATAGTATAGCTTAAGAAAAGTAATTTTAACTTAACATTAACCATCAAAGCATCTAAGTATAAACCAAGGATAATTATTAAATAGTATACCCTAAACCTAGCTTAACTCAATTCATGACTAGTCTTCAAGAATTATTTACTTACCGTAGGTTTTTTAACACATGCATAGAGTTCAATTAACTTATCTTCATAGATCTAGGTTTTAATTAGTGGAGAGATTAGCAAGCTATTAAGAAATTAGTTACACATAATTATGGTAGAATTAAAACATGGTAAAAGATTGCATAAAATAGATGAAACGAAAATAAAAGAAACACAAATAATAAAAAAAAACAAAGAGATTGAAAGAAAAGAATGACCTTTTATTAAGTCTGTCACTAACTCAGTACAAAGCCTTCTCCTTTCTTCAACTCTTCTTCAAAGTAAAAAAATAAAAACTAGAAAAGTACAAGTAAATTTGGAAAGAAAAGAGAATCTAAAGAAACCCTAAGCTGAGCTTCTGAGATTTGCTCTTCATCTGTTGCTATGCAGGGGTATTTATAGGAGAAAACTAGAGGGATGAGAAGCGTATGAAGATAGGAGGAGCAAAATATCTCTAAATTTGAATTCTTCTTTTATCTCCAAACTTGTTTTGACTTATCCGTAGAAGTTCAATTCTGTCCTGCAACTTATTATCATATTGATCGCTGAATATGGCTTATCTGCCTACTGAATTGGAATGTTTGATCAACATACGAGTTGTAGTCCTTCAAGCCTTCTTTCTGGATCATCTTTAATCATCAAATTTGAGTTTCGATAGAGAAAGTTATGATTGAAATACTAAAGAGTGTCCAGTCTGAATCCGAATTAAATTCAGATTTTCTCTCTTTTCTCTTCATCTTGTGGTGCAAGCAACCTGGTTCAAATAGAAGTCCATCTCTAATCTTAATTAGAATGATGATTCATCTTGTTATATCTTTCTCCTCCTCTAGATTTGAATAGCAAGAGTCCCACTTTATCCTTCTCTTTAGCAATTAGGAGTTCTATTTTATCCTTCATCTTCCTCCCTTAGATTTTAAAATCCAAGTTTAGATTAGGTTAGATAAGGTAGAAACTTCTAAATTACTACAATTAATGTTGCATGTGGGCTTGTGGACTTTTTGGGCTTTAATTGGGCTTCATTTATTTATTTTTTTTATTTACTCAAGGCCTGCACACATTAAACAATAAAATATTAGTAGTAGTGCTTAAAAAAAGAATAAATAGGGAAATATGATGGTAAATGTGATGATAAATATGCACTTTTTACTACCTATCAGTCACCTGCTAGTTCGTCTTCCCTAGTCGCGTATTCAGATTTTTTAATCGTATTTTTTTATTTACTTCCTGTATTTGTTTTGTATTATGAATTATTTATATGATCGTTTTGCCTTGAATCTGGATTCGTGGACTCGGAGTCAGCCCTAGTCTGAACCGAGGACCCGATCCTAGTGTTTTACTCGATTTGGTCTTTCTGGTATTTAGATTTGACCGATTTTAGTTTCAAACATTATTTTTCAATATTCTAGATTTTTCATGATTTTCCGAAATTTTCCTGAATTAAATTGGAAATCTTCAAAACAGGTGTCGACCAATACCACTGCTCGATTTTCAGATTTTTAATTTATAAACGGAGTTGAAATTCTAAAAACGGCCTTCCCATAACTTCTTAAAATCATATTTTCTATCTAAATACTTTTTCTGGAATTTTTCTAAATTTATCGAAATTGGTCGACCCGGTATAGACCGTTATTGATGGTTGACTTCAGGATTTTTATTTTGAAAACGAGATTGAATCTATGAAAACCGATTTCACCAAAAATCTTAAAATAATATTTATTATTTTTGAGAATTTTTGAGAAGCCTTCCAAGCTACTTCATTTTTTCGACTTTTCTGGAGTTTTCGGTGTTTTCCCAGATACAAGAATTTTATCCAGATATTTTATTTTCTCTTTTTCTATTTTCTCTCTCCTCGCTAGATGCGAGTCAAACCAATATGGATTCGATCCTTAAAAGCAGAGATCCTCTCCATTCTGCATTTAATGTTATGTACTTCAAGTCATTATGACTTTTTGTCTTTTTTGTCTAACGCGACTCTCGCATTTTTTACTAGACGCGGATCTTATCTCCGCGTCTGGCTCTCTTTTGCCTAGACGCGGATCCCATTTTAATGAGACACAAGTTTCATTTGTGTGTCTCATTTCTTTTGAACTCCAATGGCAAACTTGTAATAATCTTAACTTCCCCTTTATATATACACACCTTTTCTTCTCTCTTCCATTATTTTTCCTCCTCCTCCATTCCTCCAACAGCAAACGAAATAGCAGCCCCGTGCCTTCCCTTGGCCGGCCACCCCTCCACTCTCCATCTCCTCCACCACCAACTTCTTCCACCATTTTCTCCACCACTTTCTCCTCCATCTCCTCCACCATTCCAACAACAATAACACCATCTCCACCACCTTCTTCTTCCTCTTTTTCCACCAAGAAACCCATTAACCTCCAAAACTTCACCACCATTTCCACCACCACCTAAACCACCTTGGCCACCACGAACCATGCCATCTTCCTTCCCTCGGAGAGCTCTTTCTAACGAGCTGTAGCTTCGCTCTCCAAAATCCCTTTTGCAAAACTCCAATTTTCACCATTTCAACTACACTTGCACCACCATTGGTTGGGCTTGGGGCTTTGGCCACCCGTCTCCGGCCACTTCCGCCGTCTCCGGCCACCTCCAGCCGCCGCTGGCGAGGTCCAGCCGACCAACCTCCCCCTTCCCTTCTTTTCTTTCCTTCCTTCTCTTTTCTTTCTTTCATTCCTTCTTTCTTTTCTTTCTTTCTTTCCTTCTTTCCTTTCTTCCTTTCTCTTTTCTTTTCTTCTCTTCTCTAAGTTTTCCCTCATCCTTGCGTCTCCCCTTTTTTCTCTGATTCCTGCATCCCCCTCTCACTCTTTCCCTGTGTCTCTCTCACATCTCCCTGTCTCCCTCTTTCTCTTATATTTAATTGCTAGACGCGGTCACCCCCTACGTTCAAGCGATTCCTTAACGCGATCTTCGCGTTCATATCATTTGTACAACGCGATCCTCGCGTTCTTGTGTTAACGCTACGCGGAACCCACGTCCGCGTCCACGTTCTTCTCATGTTATGGCTTAAACGCGGGTCTCGAACCCCGCGTTTGTGAAAATCTTCGGCACGCGACTCCCGCGTCTGCGACTCCCGCGTCTGCATTCTCTCTCCTCCTTTTTATTGGAACGCGTTTACGCGTTGGTTCCTGGATTCCGGAGATCAGGGATTTCACAGTATTTTTCATATTTAGGCGAGTGTTCTCGCTTTCCTCTTGACTTTCCCCTTTAATCGGGTGGACTCATATTATTCACGATTTGTGCTATTTGGGACTAACACTTTCTGCAAGTACCCTTGCCTTCGGGCCTAACCTCTGGGTACAAACTTTGAGGTTTAAAGTCCTCTAGACTTTCTCTAGCTACGCCTGGTAGACGGACCTAGCGTCAACACTTACCACTTACTCCGTTCGAGTGTAGTTACCCCGTGAGCATGGCTTCCCTGTGAGTGGTAGCATAGCGTTCATACGCTTACTGCGACACGTGTGTCTAGCTACGTTGCGAGCGATAACCACACCGAGCATGATAGCATTTAGTGTTGTACATTAGCTTCGCTCCAGCTTGCTCAGCTCTGCTTAATTGTGCTCAGCTATTACTCTATCACTTGCCAAGTACATGCTTGATATGTTAACACTTAACATGCTATTACTTGATACCTATCATCTACATGCTAATACCCGACACCTGTCTGTATCACTTAACAATTGATGTGTCATCACCTGACACCCGACTTGCTACTACTTAAAACCTGTCTCCTGTTATGGCATGACTTATTACCTGTCACATGCCCGTTCACTTGTCACTGTCATGATTAAAAACCTGATACCTGTTATGATTAACTCTCTAACCATGGTTATCACATTACGAGAATGCAGTACCTGATCTCTTGTTACGTACTCCCGTTATGCCTGTTATGAACTCTCGTTATGCTTGTTATGTATTCCTGTTATGACCAGTTATGATCCTACTCATTCCCGTAATCTGATAATATTGTTAATAAGCCATAAAAAGGATAACTTTCACGAGGAATGGGAGGAAGTGATGGATGCTGGTATGGTGCCTTGCTTATAGTAGTGGAATACTAAAACCGACGATTCGTGTTAGGGAGATTTCAGGCCCCCAGAAGATGCGTGTTAGGGGGATTTCAGGCCCCCAATGGCTGTGTCCCGGGCGGACGGGAACTACTATAAGTATGAGCTATCAGTTCTTCATCAGCTTCCAATAACCAACCTCGACTTACTTATATATGGATGTATGTGTGTTGAGATGTACATCAGGACACATACCTAGATATATGGGTCGGACGAGTAATAATAATAAGATGTCAAGATAATAACCTGTTATGTTGTTCCACAACACTTGGTTATACCACTTATCTCGTTACAATTGCTATCATCAGATTTTACATCGGATTTCTGGTTTATCAGCATTACTATGTTATACCTGCTTACATTCTGTTTTACCACTTGTGTTCTATTCCTCCAGTCTCCTCATCTTATTATCTTATATCATACATGTTCCCAGCTTGATATCGAATTACTGTCTCTCTACTTGCTCCTGCATGCTGGTACTCACGACACAGTTTTCAATGCATATTTATGACTTGAATTTATAGATACGCATGTGCTTATCTCAACACGCCATCTGGCTTTCGCATCACCACTCGTCGGGGAGTTGTGACTCCTCTAGATCCTCATGTGCAGGTTTTGGAGCTTGAGCGTGTGGATTCTCCTAGTTGCTGATTAAAGTGGCGTAGCGGTAGCGTGGATCTCCAGCAGACCGTCCAGAGCCCCATCCTTCCAGGACCCCTGCTCGGCTCTAGAGTTTTCATGTTATGACTCTGAGACTCCTTTTGTACTGTTCATACTTGTACATCCTTTGTATTCTCGCATTTGCGCCATATTGGTGATGTAATATTCTTGTAATATTTGTCACATCTGGTGATAACTTTGTAATTGTACTCATATGTTGGAAAGTATAATGCACCACGTGCTTCTGTACTCTGATTCTTGTCTGTACTGATGCTTAGCGTATATACGTGAGGGTATTTCTGACTTGCGTATATACGTCGCAGTGACGTCCTCGTACCCGTCGGATCGGGGCGTTACAGGGTGGTATCAGAGCCTAGGCTCTCACATCTTCAGTACAACTAGTCGGCAAATTAATGGTAAAGAAATTTGTAACTGGAATGCTTGAGTCCTGCTTATACAGTCCAACTACAAGTACAGAGTTATAATTCTATCTTGATCATCCTTCATTTGATTCCTAATCTCTTCCATCTTTCCACTGTTTTGGTTTTTCGTAGCCTTTATACCAACTTAAGATATGATAGATTAGAGAGGTAGCGGCTGGCAATGAATGAAGCTATTATATGATCTCTTCAGTCAACTCTATGAAGCTCAGGCATTCTTAGAATTGATCAACGATCGAGTTATCTTTCAGAAGGCAGTATCCGAATTTTCTACGGTTATTCTCTATTCTTGGCTATATCCTTCAGAATGATTGATGCTGGGTCTTCGGAATTCACAATTATCGGTATGCTCAGTACTATCAGGGTTTTCTTTTATCTTCAGTATTCTGTCTTATTCTCGGAGAGCTATCAAGTATGCAGTACAGCGGGAATTCTATTACAAAGCAATGATATCAGATCAGTATTATTGGGCATCGTTCGGAGATTTATACAGCAGGAAGTGCAGAAGACATCTATGTTCTGATTATTGTGCAGTCAACATGAGAGCCCTACCTGCAGTGATTCATATCTTGATTGGTATAATTTCCGTCCTTGTCCCCTTTGTGTTCATTTTACTCCTTATCCAAATTGCTAGGACGCAATTTTTGTAAGGTGGATGGAATGTAACACCCCGCTCCTAGAATACGTACTTAGTTGCGCATTCAGATTTTTTGATCGTATTTTTTTTGATTTACTTCCTATATTTGTTTTGTATTATGAATTATTTATATGATCGTTTTGCCTTGAATCTGGATTCGTGGACTCGGAGTCAGCCCTAGTCTGAACCGAGAACCCGATCCTAGTGTTTTACTCGATTTGGTCTTTCTGGTATTCAGATTTGACCGCTTTTAGTTTCAAACATCATTTTTCAATATTCTAGATTTTTCATGATTTTCTGAAATTTTCCTGAATTAAATTGGAAATCTTCAAAACCGGTGTCGACCAATACCACTGCTCGATTCTCGATTTTTAATTTAAAAACGGAGTTGAAGTTTTAAAAATGGCTTTCCCATAACTTCTTAAAATCACATTTTCTATCTAAATACTTTTTCTGGGATTTTTCTAAATTTATCGAAATTCGGTCGACCCGGTATAGACCGTTATTGATGGTTGACTTCAGGATTTTTATTTTGAAAACAAGATTGAATCTCTGAAAATCGATTTCACCAAAAATATTAAAATAATATTATTATTTTTGAGAATTTTTGAGAAGCCTTCCAAGCTGCTTCATTTTTTCGGCTTTTCTGGAGTTATCGGTGTTTTCCCTGATACCGGAATTTTAACCAGATATTTTATTTTCTCTTTTTCTATTTTCTCTCTCTCGCTAGACGCGAGTCTCACCAAATTTGGATTCGATCCTTAAAAGCAGAGATCCTCTCCATTCTGCATTTAATGTTTATGTCCTTCAAGTCATTATGAATTTTTGTTTTTTCTGTCTAACGCGACTCTCACGTTTTTTACTGGATGCGGATCTTATCTCCGCGTCTGGCTCTCTTTTGTCTAGACGCGGATCCCATTTTAATGAGACGCAGGTTTCATTTGTGCATCTCATTTCTTTTGAACTCCAATGGCAAACTTGTAATAATCTTAACTTCCCCTTTATATATACACACCTTTTCTTCTCTCTTCCATTATTTTTCCTCCTCTCCATTCCTCCAACAGCAAACGAAACAGCAGCCCCGTGCCTTCCCTTGGCCGGCCACCCCCTCCACTCTCCATCTCCTCCACCACCAACTTCTTCCACCATTTTCTCCACCACTTTCTCCTCCATCTCCTCCACCATTCCAACAACAATAACACCATCTCCACCACCTTCTTCTTCCTCTTTTTCCACCAAGAAACCCATTAACCTCCAAAACTTCACCACCATTTCCACCACCACCTACACCACCTTGGCCACCACGAATCATGCCATCTTCCTCCCCTCGGAGAGCTCTTTCTAACGAGCTATAGCTTCGCTCTCCGAAATCCCTTTTGCAAAACTCAAATTTTCACCATTTCAACTACACTTGCACCACCATTGGTTGGGCTTGGGGCTTTGGCCACCCGTCTCCGGCCACTTCCGGCCGTCTCCGGCCACCTCCGGCCGCCGCCGGCGAGGTCCAGCCAGCCAACCTCTCCCTTCCCTTCTTTTCTTTCCTTCCTTCTCTTTTCTTTCATTCCTTCTTTCTTTTCTTTCTTTCTTTCCTTCTTTCCTTTCTTCCTTCCTCTTTTCTTTTCTTCTCTTCTCTGAGTTTCCCCTCATCCTTGCGTCTCCCCCTTTTTCTCTGATTCCTGCGTCCCCCTCTCACTCTTTCCCTGTGCCTCTCTCACATCTCCCTGTCTCCCTCTTTCTCTTATATTTAATTGCTAGACGCGGCTCACCCCCCGCGTTAGCGTTCAAGCGATTGCTTAACGCGATCTTCGCGTTCTTGTCATTTGTATAACGCGATCCTCACGTTCTTGTGTAAACGCGACGTGGAACCCACGTCCGCGTCCACGTTCTTCTCATGTTATGGCTTAAACGCGGGTCTCGAACTCCGCGTTTGTGAAAATCTTCCCGACGCGACTCCCGCGTCTGCGACTCCCGCGTCTGCATTCTCTCTCCTCCTTTTTATTGGAACACGTTTACACGTTGGTTCCTGGATTCTGGAGATCGGAGATTTCACAGTATTTTTCATATTTCGGGTCGACTCATATTATTCACGATTTGTGCTGTTTGGGACTAACACTTTCTGCAGGTACCCTTGCCTTCGGGCCTAACCTCTGGGCACAAACTTTGAGGTTTAAAGTCCTCCGGACTTTCTCTAGCTACGCCTGGTAGGCGAACCTAGCGTTAACATTTTACCGCTTAGTCCGTTCGAGTATAGTTACCCCGTGAGTATGGCTTCCCCGTAAGTGGTAGTATAGCGTTCATACGCTTACTGCGACACGTGTGTCTAACTACGTTGCGAGCGGTAACCACGCCGAGCGTGATAGCATTTAGTGTTGTACATTAGCTTCGCTCCAGCTTGCTCAGCTCTGCTCAGCTATTACTCTATCACTTGCCAAGTACATACTTGATATGTTAACACTTGACATGCTATTACTTGATACCTATCATCTACATGCTAATACCCGACACTTGTCTGTATCACTTAACAATTGATGTGTCATCACCTGACACCCGACTTGCTACTACTTAAAACCTGTCTCCTGTTATGGCATGACTTATTACCTGTCACATGCCCGTTCACTTGTCACTGTCATGATTAAAAAACCTGATACCTGTTATGATTAACTCTCTAACCATGGTTATCACATTACGAGAATGCAGTACCTGATCTCTTGTTACGTACTCCCGTTATGCCTGTTATGAACTCCCGTTATGCTTGTTATGTATTCCTGTTATGACCAGTTATGATCCTACTCATTCCCGTAATCTGATAATATTGTTTATAAGCCATAAAAAGGATAACTTTCACGGAGAATGGGAGGAAGTGATGGATGCCGGTATGGTGCCTTGCTTATAGTAGTGAATACTAAAACCGACGATTCATGTTAGGGGGATTTCAGGCCCCCAAAGATGCGTGTTAGGGGGATTTCAGGCCCCTAATGGCTGTGTCCCGGGCGGACGGGAACGACTATAAGTATGAGCTATCAGTTCTTCATCAGATTCCAATAACCAACCTCGACTTACTTATATATGGATGTATGTGTGTTGAGATGTACATCATGACACATACCTAGATATATGGGTGGGACGAGTAATAATAATAAGATGTCAAGATAATAACCTGTTATGTTGCTCCACAAACTTGGTTATACCACTTATCTCGTTACAATTGCTTTCATCAGATTTTACATCGGATTTTGGTTTATTAGCATTACTATGTTATACCTGCTTACATCCTGTTTTACCACTTGTGTTCTATTCCTCCAGTCTCCTGCTCTTATTATCTTATATCATACATGTTCCCAGCTTGATATCGAATTACTGTCTCTCTACTTGCTCCTGCATGCTAGTACTCACGACACGATTTTCAATGCATATTTATGACTTGGATTTATAGATACACATGTTCTTATCTCAACACGCATATGGCTTTCGCATCACCACTCGCCGGGGAGTTCTGACTCCTCTGAATCCTCATGTCCAGGTTTTAGAGCTTGGAGCGTGTGGATTCTCCTAGTTGCTGATCAGAGTGGCGTAGCGATAGCGTGGATCTCCAGTAGACCGTCTGGAGCCCCATCCTTCCAGACCCCCTGCTCAGCTCTAGAGTTTTCATGTTATGACTCTGAGACTCCTTTTGTACTGTAATACTTGTACATCCTTTGTATTCTCGCATTTGCGCCATATTGGTGATGTAATATTCTTGTAATATTTGTCACATTTGGTGATAACTTTGTAATTGTACTCATATGTTGGAATGTATAATGCACCACGTGCTTCCGTACTCTGATTCTTGCCTGTACTGATGCTTAGCGTATATACGTGAGGGTATTTCTGACTTACGTATATACGTCGCAGTGACGTCCCCGTACCCGCCGGATCGGGGCGTTACAGGGTGGTATCAGAGCCTAGGCTCTCACATCTTCAGTACAACCAGTCGGCAAATTAATGGTAAAGAAATTTACAACTTGAATGCTTGAGTCCTGCTTATACAGTCCAACTACAAGTAAAGAGTTACAATTCTATCTTGATCATCCTTCATTTGATTCCTAATCTCTTCCATCTTTCCACTGTTTTGATTTTTCGTAGCCTTTATACCAACTTAAGATATGATAGACTAGAGAGATAGCGGCTGGCAATGAATGAAGCTATTATATGATCTCTTGGGCCAAGTCTATGAAGCTCGGGCATTCTCAGAATTGATCAACGATCGAGTTATCTTTCAGAAGGCAGTATCCGGATTTTCTATGGTTATTCTCTATTCTTGGCTATATCCTTCAGAATGATTGATGCCGGGTCTTCGGAATTCGCATTATCGGTTTTCTTTATTATGCTCAGTACTATCAGGGTTTCCTTTATCTTCAGTATTCTGGCTTATTCTCGGAGAGCTATCAAGTATGCAGTACAGCGGGAATTCTATTACAAAGTAATGATATCAGATCAGTATTATTTGGCATTGTTCGGAGATTTATACAGCAGGAAGTGCAGAAGACGTCTATGTTCTGATTATTGTGCAGTCAACTTGAGAGCCCTACCTGCAGTGATTCATATCTTGATTGGTATAATTTCCGTCCTTGTCCCCTTTGTGTTCATTTTACCCCTTATCGAAATTGCGAGGACGCAATTTTTGTAAGGTGGATGGAATGTAACACCCCGCTCCCGGAATACGTACTTAGTTGCGTATTCAGATTTTTTGATCGTATTTTTTTTGATTTACTTCCTGTATTTGTTTTGTATTATGAATTATTTACATGATCGTTTTGCCTTGAATCTGGATTCGTGGACTCGGAGTCAGCCCTAGTCTGAACCGAGGACCCGATCCTAGTGTTTTACTCGATTTGGTCTTTCTGCTATTCAGATTTAACCAATTTTAATTTCAAACATCATTTTTCAATATTCTAGATTTTTCATGATTTTCTGGAATTTTCCTGAATTAAATTGGAAATCTTCAAAACCTGTATCGACCAATACCACTGCTCGATTCTCAGATTTTTAATTTATAAATGGAGTTGAAATTCTAAAAACGGCTTTCTCATAACTTTTTAAAATCACATTTTCTATCTAAATACTTTTTCTGAGATTTTTCTAAATTTATCGAAATTCGGCCGACCCGGTATATACCGTAATTGATGGTTGACTTCAGGATTTTTATTCTGAAAATGAGATGAATCTCTGAAAACTGATTTCACCAAAAATCTTAAAATAATATTTATTATTTTTGAAAATTTTTGAGAAGCCTTCCAAGCTACTTTATTTTTTCGGCTTTTCCGGAGTTTTCGGTGTTTTCCCAGATACCGGAATTTTATTCAGATATTTTATTTTCTTTTTTTTTATTTTCTATCTCCTCGCTAGACGCGAGTCTCACCAATTCTAGATTCGATCCTTAAAAGTATAGATCATCTCCATTCTGCATTTAATGTTATGTCCTTCAAGTCATTATGACTTTTTGTCTTTTCTGTCTAACGCGACTCTCGCGTTTTTTACTGGACGCGGATCTTATCTCCGCGTCTGGCTCTCTTTTTCCTAGACGCGGATCCCATTTTAATGAGACGCAGGTTTCATTTGTGCGTCTCATTTCTTTTGAACTCCAATGGCAAACTTGTAATAATCTTAACTTCCCCTTTATATATACACACATTTTCTTCTCTCTTCCATTATTTTTCCTCCTCCTCCATTCCTCCAACAGCAAACGAAGCAGCAGCCCCGTGCCTTCCCTTGGCCGGCCACCCCTCCACTCTCCATCTCCTCCACCACCAACTTCTTCCACCATTTTCTCCACCACTTTCTCCTTCATCTCCTCCACCATTCCAACAACAATAACACCATCTCCACCACCTTCTTCTTCCTCTTTTTCCACCATGAAACCCATTAACCTCCAAAACTTCACCACCATTTCTACCACCACCTACACCACCTTGGCCACCACGAACCATGCCATCTTCCTCCCCTCGGAGAGCACTTTCTAACGAGCTATAGTTTCGCTCTCCGAAATCCCTTTTGTAAAACTCCAATTTTCACCATTTCAACTACACTTGCACCACCATTGGTTGGGCTTGGGGCTTTGGCCACCCGTCTCCGGCCACTTCCGGCGTCTCTCTCTGGCCACCTCCGGCTGCCGCTGGCGAGGTCCAGCCGACCAACCTCCCCCTTCCCTTCTTTTCTTTCCTTCCTTCTCTTTTCTTTCTTTCATTCCTTCTTTCTTTTCTTTCTTTCTTTCCTTCTTTCCTTTCTTCCTTTCTCTTTTCTTTTCTTCTCTTCTCTGAGTTTCCCCTCATCCTTGCGTCTCCTCTTTTTTCTCTGATTCCTGCGTCCCCCTCTCACTCTTTCCCTGTGTCTCTCTCACATCTCCCTGTCTCCCTCTTTCTCTTATATTTAATTGCTAGACTCGGCTCACCCCCTGGGTTCAAGCGATTCCTTAACGCGATATTCGCGTTCTTGTGTTAACGCGACGCGGAACCCACATCCGCGTCCACGTTCTTCTCATGTTATGGCTTAAACGCGGGTCTCGAACCCCGCGTTTGTGAAAATCTTCGCGACGCGACTCCCGCGTCTGCATTCTCTCTCCTCCTTTTTATTGGAACGCGTTTACGCGTTGGTTTCTGGTTTCCGGAGATCAGGGATTTCACAGTATTTTTCATATTTAGGCGAGTGTTCTCACTTTCCTCTTGACTTTCCCCTTTCATCGGGTCGACTCATATTATTCACGATTTGTACTGTTTGGGACTAACACTTTCTGCAGGTACCCTTGCTTTCGGGCCTAACCACTGGGTACAAACTTTGAGGTTTAAAGTCCTCTGGACTTTCTCTAGCTACGCCTGGTAGGCGGACTTAGCGTCAACACTTTACCGCTTACTCCGTTCGAGTGTAGTTACCCCTTGAGCATGGCTTCCCCGTGAGTGGTAGCATAGCGTTCATACGCTTACTGCGACACGTGTGTCTAGCTACGTTGCGAGCGGTAACCACGCCGAGCGTGATAGCATTATTTATTTGCTTTCTTCTTTGTTTTCCATGAGTAACTAAAATAGTTTTCTGGGCTCGCTATTGTAACTCTCTCTAGTTCTTCTTCTCTTCTGATTTTAAAGAAAAAGACCCAATGAATCATTTGCATGCCTTACTTAAAGCCTTTCTTCTTGAAAGTGTTCTTGAAGGCACATGAGGATGGGTTTGGATTGTTGAACTCTCACTTCTTTCATGAACGTTTCTTGAACTGTTTTTACTTCATTCTTGCTTCTTCGCGCTTGATGATTTAATATTCAATTCTAAACGATTTTTCAAAGAAAAGAGTGAACTCTTCCAACCATCTTATGTGCTTTACTTCGAACTTTCTAAAAATCAACTTTAAGTTTCACCTATGATCAATTTGAGGCACTTAGGATTTTAATAGAAGAATGAACAATTGAGTAGTGAGATAGTGAGCCCAGATTTTCTTCCTTATTATAATCAACAAAACAATTTTCGAGCTTTTTAAATCACTTCTCCAAAACCTTTTCTAAAGTTGCAATTTCTCTTTAATCATCTCTTTCTTTCCATTCTCTTTTCCATAAAAAAACGAACACAATTCTTTGTTTTTAAACGATTCACCGAAAAGCTTCCATCGCATTCCTCCTCGTGGACACGACCCGTTAGCCACAAGCTACACGGTAAATTCATAAACTCTTTGATTGTTCTTTCATTTAAGCAATCACTTTCTTGCAGCTCATCCGATTCCAGAGAGTTCAAAACTTTATGAAGATTTTCCAAATGAGGTTTTCGAAAGCAATATGACCTCAGAGGATGAGGTGTGGTAGATGTTCTTTGATGGAACATCAAGAACAAGCCCCAAAGGCAAGATAATTGCCGGGTGGGGGTGGTATTTGTCTCACCACAAAATCACGTCCTTCCTCGGGTATTTTCATTAACAATACCTTACACTAACAACATAGTAGAGTATAATGCCCTGCTTATTGGTCTATAGCTTGCTTACAGAATCGGGGTACGATCCCTTGAGGGTTATAGTGACTCAAAACTGATCATCAATCAGGTCAAGGAAGAATACGAGGTTCGGCACAAAGACTTGGTACTGTTGGCCCAAGGTTACAATCACCCGATTTTTAGAGTTTTGATGATTACAAAATATATATAGTTATTTGTACTAATCATATTTAAGTGTTTAAGATTGTTTCAGGGTTCTAAGTATTCAAGATGTTTTTTCCCCTAAAGAAAGTGGTGTTGACTCAAGCTGACTCAATACGGGATCAAGAATTCAAGTTATTCAACAATGCATATGGAAAAGCCCAAATTAAAGATCTTGTAGTCACCTAGAACCATTATAAGAATTAGTATGTTAAAGAGTAAGGATATGATATTGTGCTCAAGAAAACACACACACAAAAATACACTTTTCAAAATACAAGTTTTTGGTTATGTTGGTTTTGGTGCATGGTTGATTAATATACATGTTTCAAAATATTTCAAATTTTTATATCTAGTTTAAAATATGTATTTCATCTCCTATAGCATGATACTTAAACCTCAAACCAATTAAAAATATTTCAAAAATATATCAAAATTCAAAAACCTCTTTAAAATCTGTTTCAGGCCTTTACGGTCGACCGAACCGGTCGACCACAACTGTTTCAGGCTAGATCGGTCGACCGTCTGGTCGACCGGCCCTTATGGCCTTGGGCGTGCACGTCTGTGCACGTCTACCGGTCGATCGGCAGACCCCGCGGTAGACCGACCGGTCGACCGACTGCATGACCCTAACTCTCGATTTTGCCGGTCGACCGGGGCGATCGACCGACAGTTCAATATTCTGTTTTAAAAATAGTCGGCGGTCGATCGGGCGGTCGACGGCTCCTTGCCAAGTGGCTTGCCGGTCGACCGGCCGGTCGACCGACTGTTGTCCAGATTGCCCCGACGACTATATTTTGGATCTATTTTGTTTTCTAGTGTTTTCAACGGCTATTTCTTGTTTCCTAATGGCTAAACTCACTCCTAATGACCTAGTATTAATTATGAATGGTATTTATCCATTCCCTATAAATAGAGGTCATTGGTCTTTGATTTTTGACAAGAAAAACTCGCAAGTTTCAAGTGTTTTCAAGGGAAGAAGTGTTTCCTTGCTTTTCATTTTCAAAGTTCTTTCAATTGCAAAAGTTTTCAGTTGGTTTTCAAGTCTCCTTAGTCTTTACTACTGAAATTTTCTCTCACTTTACTTCTTGAACCAAAATCATATTCCACTCTATAAGAGGTTGTAAAAGAGAGTTTGTGGTCTTTTGATCACCAAGTGATTATTGTACTTGTGGCTACACTACCTCTGGACTAGAGGAGTGTGATTGAGGAGTTGGGTACTCCCTAGTGATTGTAATCCTTTGTGGATATTATAGTGGATCGGAAATCCTTCTGGGTGAAGGCGAGGACGTAGAGCTGGGTGCTCAAACCTCGAAACAAATCTTTGTGTTTGCGATTGGTTTACTTGTGTCTTTCTCTTTCTATTCATTCATTCTCATATTGTCGATCTATACTCTTACAATAAGATTGCATTGCGCACCTCAAACTCTTATTTAGAGGAATAATGAGGAAGAAGTTCAGAGCCCTTCACGGGGTATATGGCTTCTAATCTTACTTTGAGTGATCGTTGCATCATCTCATTTTTAATTTGTGCATTATTTGTATATTGATTAGCACTACACCTATTCACCCCCCCTCTAGGTGTAATTTTAGGTACCTTATTACCATGCAGTCATCGAAATGGCCGATTCATTTGATGGCTTTTACATCGGTCATGTATCTCGTCTATTAAATACTAAGGCAGATGCTTTGGCTGTGCTGGCAGCTACGTTGGCCTTACCTATTGATGCAACTTATCATCTTACGATGGCCGCTCGACGCCTCTTCTGCCCGAAGTATGCATTGGAAGCTAATGTAGTCAATACAATCTTAAAAGGCTTCAAGCCTTGAATTGGCGATTTCCCATCATTGACTATGCCTTGCATGAAACGTCCCTAAGGAAGCAGGTTCTTTCCAACGAAGGTCTCTCCGCTTTTACTATGATCCAGTAGTAAAGACACTCTACCACTGCTCATATAACAGTATCTTACTCCGTTGCCTATCTAACTCTAAAGCACAAGAAGTGCTTAAAGAGGCACACGATGGTATACGCAGGGATCATCAACCAGGTCCGAAGCTCAAGGATATATTGCATAGACTCGATTATTATTGGCCAACCATAATAGCTGATGCCATCAAATATGCAAAAAAGTATAAAGCCTGTCAAATCCACGCAGACTTCATACACCAACCTCCGAAGCTACTTCACCCAACTGTTGCTTCTTGGCCATTTGAAGCGTGGGGAATCGATGTCATAGGACTTATCAGTCCCCTGTCGATGAAAGGTCATTGATTCATCTTAGCGATAACAGACAACTTCTCAAAGTGGGTAGAAGCTATAACACTTATTAAAGTCAAAACTTCCAACGCTGTTAACTTCAGTAATCACTATGTCATCCATTAATTTGGTGTCCCCAGGCGGATTATTCATGACAATGGTCCCCAGTTTGCATGCCAAGTATTCTATTGGTTCTGCGACAAATACCAAATTCAGAATGTGGCTTCAACCGCTTATAATCCTACTACCAATGGTTTAGTGGAAGCATTCAACAAGACCATTATTAACCTACTCAAGAAATTTGTTTCATCAAGCAAACGAGATTGGAATGAGATGCACAGTCAATGTCTTTAGGCCTACCGGACTACGGTCTGAACCTTAACAAGCAACACCCCTTTTCTCTGGTATGTGGGTGTGAAGCACTCATACTTCTAGAGATCCAAATGTCGTCACTATAGGTCGCCTTAGCAATCAAGATGACTAAGGAAGACAATGATCGACTACGCTTTCAAGAACTCAAAGTCTTCGGTGAGAAACGACTACAAGCTTAACAACGTATTGAGTTGTACCAAGCTCGAATCTCGAAAGCTTTTAATAAGAAGGTTAAAGAAAGGGTGTTCCAGAAAAGAGACTTGGTTTTAGCCGTCAGACGATCTGTGGTCATGACACACAAAACCAAAGACAAATTCCAACCCAAATAGGAAGGGCCATTTGTGATAGAAACAGTCTACTCAAACGGGGCCTGCTGTCTAGCAACTCCAGACGACAACACATTCATGATGCCAGTTAATGGCAAATTTCTAAAGAAGTACTATCCTTGATCACATTACACCTCACTTCTGGTCAAATAAGTACTCCTTATGACTATGTTAACATTAAATCTCTGGTCATTCAAATTAAGATCATTTGCTTATTTCTCCTTCCTCAAAGGAGTATCTTTTATGCCCAAGCAGAATTGATTTGATTTCACTCCTGATTAGTCAAAGATGATATTTCAGCAGGAATGTCAAATCACCTGTCTCAATACCCTCGGAGTTCTTCTTAACTCTTTAATCCCCGGCGAGATTTTAGAGGTTCCCAGTGGAATACAGAAATATTCACTTCATGTGACACGATCCAAAGCATTTGGTAAATAAGGCTAGAGAAAAATATTGGCTTTTAAGTCCAATATAAATCCTCAAAAACTCATCATGCTGAGGGGAATAACATGGCTAGTCAAACTCAAACGGTGGTTGGTAAAGGCATACCGTTGAAAGCTGAGGATTTACTAAAAATCCTAAGGGACTTGATTCATTTTAATCCCTCCAAAATCTCTTACCAATTCCTACCCATGGAATGGGAGGACCACACAAAACAATATTCATTTCTCCAACAAAGTGAATAACAAGTCAAACCTATCATGTTAACATTAAACTTCTGATAGTAAGACTCTGACATATTCCCCGGCAGATAAAATCAACATCACCAACGGAAGATTCTAATTTTCCCCGGCGGATCAAAGCTTCACTTATCATTCTCTTCTATAGAATGACAGAACCACTGATCGGGGAAAACCACGCACAAAAAGTGTATGTTTTGAAATCAAGATTTAAAGTGTGTATGCTTTGGCTTCCTTGATACTTCCGTTATAGCATAGAGGCTAAAACGATTCGAATCCACAAGGACGGGAGGCGATAGAAGCTTACACGGTATGTTCACGTGTATGTTAATGGTTCTTCAAAGTTTTAAAGAATGAAAAGAAGAAAAACAAGAATGAAAGAGAAGTACGGTGAAACACAAAGAAGTGGGAAACATAGAAAAGAATATGTTTGTGATTTTTGGATATATTTCTAAAACAAAGTGAAAAGAAAGAAAACCCACGGCTACTAACTACTAATGACTCCACCAACATGCTAACCTCTTAGTGATAGTTGCCTCACATGTATCATTGACCATCACTAGTCCTTGGTTCAAGAGCGATTCAAAGTATGACCCATATGTAACTCATCACAACCCAACTCAACAAACAAGTGCAAGCTACACTTAAACCATCAAAACTAAAAGTAAGCATGGAGTAAAGTAATGTTAGCTTGTTAGTGGTTAGGAAGTTAGAGTGTTAGATCCATCATCATGAGCCATCAATGGCTCTTGCAAGAGCAAGGCCAAGTAGAGACTATTAGATTCATGTGGATTATCAACTAAGAAGTTAGACTAGTTGGTGGTTAGTAGTTAGTTGCCATGAGAGAAAAGTTATCTACACATGTAAAAGGAGTTAGAGAGAAGAAAATATAGAGAGGTAAAGAGAGCACCTTTCATAGATTGTCACCTTCTATTACAAGCACTCTTGCATTCCAAGCATGTACCACTCTCTCTCCCTATTACAAGATCTACAAAATGAAAAATACAAGGGAGAAAGAAGAACTAACCTAACTAAACTATCCTAAACTACAACATGGAAAATGAAAACTACCCTAAACCTTGCACGTCTCTTGCTCTGGAAGTCCGGGGGCTATTTATAGCAAAGGGGGGCATGGGACATCACGTGGGAGGTATGGCCTCTGGCACCACTTGAATGGTGCCAGGATTGCCGCGGAAACGCGGCCCAACGCGCCACCTTCTGCGCGCTGCCCAATTGTCCCCCTGTCGGCTATATATCTTGGTTTTTGGAAATTGGCCCCTGGTTTTGATAAATCAGCCCTCCAAAGTCAATGGCTATCCATGTAGGCTTTTAATCACCAATTAAATAGTGATTTTGGGTCTTCTTCTTCATTTCATGCTATGGACCTAGAAACATGCAAGAGAGGTTTTATTAACAGAATTTAATATTAAATAAATGTGAAGATGTGCTATGAAATATGCAGTTTTAGAGACTAATCAACCACTTAAAGTAACACAAATCACAAGACAATCCCTGTCATGTTAACAGTAAACCTCTGAATAGCAGATTCAAACTCAAGCTGTTATATCTGTAAGAGATCCTTAAATAGTTAAGTTTATAACCTAATTCTTTATTCTACCTCAGGATAAAGAATTCTCGCTATTTTATTCAGTCTCTAAGTTGGTCATGTCCAGTCAATAACCTCTGAACCGACGAGTTCCGATCATAATCCAGTAAGGACTTTTCATTCTTGCCATTTTGTCTACTTCGTCACCTCTGAACGACAGAATTCTAATCTTGATAGCATCTCAATCGATCACGTCCACCTTATCACCTCTAAACTGATGATAGCCAGGTTCTCTCTCTGTACCATCATGTCTAGTGTATTACCTCTGAACGGTAGGGTACTGAATTCGGTAGTCTCTGAACGGTCTGTCCAGTTTGCCACCTCTGAAGCAATTGGATCCCGAACTTCATTTTTAGTCCTTTGTGGGCTTCCCTTTTGCTGTCATGTTAACATTAAACCTCTGAACAATGAATTATGAGCCTGGTATCTCTTAGTTGGTTATGTCTAGTCAATCACCTCTGAACCAATGGGTGCCCAGATCCAATTCACCCTTGCAGTCCTTTATGGGCAAGCTGCCAAGTTAATATGACTACCTCTGGCAGCAGATTGAGAATTTAGCGTATCTTAGTCTATCATGTCCAATCAATAACCTCTGAATAGATGGGTCCCTAACAACGGGTTCACTCTTTTTAAGCTTTGTTGTCATGTCCAGTTTGTCACCTTTGAACAACAAACGTTCTGAGTTTAGCGGGTTTTTAATCGATCATGTTAAGTCTCATTACCTCTGAATCGACAGATAGCTAAGTCTCATCCCCCTAGTCCAGTAGGGACTATTGTATTATTGTCATGTCCAGTTCATCACCTCTGAATAACAAAAATCTTAAGTCTGGTAATCTTCAACTAGTCAGGTCCAGTATGTCACTTTTGAGCTGGCAAATTCCAGACTTCACTCTCCAGTTTAGTGGGAACTATCGTGTTGTTGTAGTGTCTAGTTCGTCACAATAAAGTCATGTCCTGATGGTTTTTAATCTGTTATGTTAATATTTACCTCTGAACAGAAAGATCATCAAGTTCCCTTCCCTTCCTTTTTCATCCCCAAGAAGATTTGAATCGATTTGTTATTCAAACTTATTGGTGGTAATTTATCAAATAACTAATTCTATCAAGTTTTCAACCTCTGAATAGACTAGTTAGTTTTTTCATGGATAAGGTGGGAGATTATACCATTATCTTGATTCTCTTTAGAGCTAAATTTAAGCCTAAAACTGCTGCAAACTTAGGAGATAAAGAAAGCAAGGACACGACAGACGAGTCAAATAAAATTTATTTTTATTTTATTTTATTTTATTGATTCAAAAGAAAAAGAAAAAGAAAAAGAAAGAGAGAGAGAGAGAGATATATATATATATGGATTACAAGCTAAGATTGTATTTCATAGGACTTGATCCGTTTTTCAAGTGTGGCCAGTTGTTTCTTTCTCTCTTCAACAGCTCTGATGAAAGCTTATGACCTCAGCTCAGCTTCGTTGAAGTTTGCCATTTGGGACAGGCGAGCCTCGATCTCCGCCAGAGTTACCCTCTTCGCCATCTCTTGCTACTGGACTTCATCGTTCTGGGCGTTGAGCTTCTCCAACCAAGCGATCTCTTCAAGACGCACGGTTTAGCCTTGGACAGGAGAAGATTGGCCCTCTTTATCATCTCTTTAGCCTTTTTGATCTTATCCTCGGCATCGAGAAGAGCGCTGTTGGAGGTATCGATAGCGTATCCAATCTCTACCTTTCTTGCCTCCAAGGACTTCAAGTCTAGAGATACCACCTCAACTGCTTTCTGTATCTCCAGGTGAGCTTTCTACATCTGAGCCAAGAGATGTTTAAGATTTTCGTCTACTGATGGAGTCAAGTCAGAGCTATTAAGGCGACGCCACTCGCCCACGTCCCTCTCAAAGTTCTCCATGAACAGCTCCAAGGAAGTAGCTTGGTCATCTCCTCTAAAATTTTAGAAACTCTCAATATTGTGAGAGAGGACCACCTTCAGAGCTGCAAATGAAGTGGTTGAGCCCTTCAAAATCAAGGCAATGGATACCTTCAAGCTTTTATAAAAGCTGTCAACCATTTTCGCCACAAATTCTTTCTCAACTTCAATTACTCCCGGCGAGCGAGTAATCCCCAAGGAAAACCCTCCACCAGCTTCACCGTCACAACAGTAGAGGAAGTGGCAGAAGCAATGTCTGAGATGGAGGGGGAATGGCTGACAACTGAGGGGGAGTCTCATTGACACTAGTACACCAACTACGAGAGAAGTAAGGCTGGTGACTACCCCAGAAAGAACCGGCTCAACGATCAACATCGGAGATATCAGGTTTGTGATCACCTTGAGACTGGTCGTTGCCAAAGCTGGTGGCATCATGAAAGTCATTGTCATCTCGCCAGCCGATTCAAGTCGAGATGCACTTTGTTCCATAAATGACGTGAGAGAAAAAACAGCCCTCATCTCCTCAGCCATTGCAAGGTCACTAACAAGCTCCGGCTAGTAAGAGGGCTAGTCACAATATAGGGCGTCCAACTCCGCGGCATCTAGCGTAGCCGAGGTAGTTGTCTCCTCCCTAACCTCCTCTGAAAAACTCACCGGCTCCTTCGAAGTTGATGCAGTTAGAGACGAAACACCTGCGAAAATATTTTTGTTAGGTCAAAAATAAACAAAAAATGATGGTCGTTTACAGGCTACTATAACATTACCAAAAGGAGTTGAGCCACGGTAGTCATGGCCCCAGACTTGATCGTCTCCTCAGCAACGTCCTTGGGAGCTTTTCGACTGCAGTGCTTACTACGATTGGCTCAGTAATCGAAACCTCGGTAGTGACAACAACCGGAGAAGCACCGTTTCCCACCAAATCACCAAAGGCTGGCTTAGGAAGATGTTCATCAGTCCTCATAGCCTAGGTAATTGTGACAGCACCAGGCTCTGTAAGTTCACCTAGAGGGGGGGTGAATAGGTGATGGCTAATCTAAAGGTCACTTAATGCCAAATAATGCAAATAATGCGGAAGCTAAAAGCAATTATGACCTAATTAAATTTTACACTAAACACCACGTATAACCAAAGAGTGTTGCGAATTCCCCGTGAAGGGCTCTGGACAAACTCCTCTAGATTCCCCTTGAATGGTTGAGGTGCCGCGTGGCTCTCTTGGTTGAATACAAGTGTTAGCAATAATCCCACGCAAGTATATATATCTATGAAGCACAATGTATATCAAGCATGTAAAGATAAGACAAGTAATAGCATGCAAGATATAAAAGAGATAGAGAGAGAGAGAAATGGCAATCGCAAACACAAGGGTATGTTTCGAGGTTCGAGCACACTTGCTCTACATCCCCGCCTTCGACACACGAAGGATTTCCACTATGCAAGATCCCAATGGATCTCTCCTCGGTGCCGCAACACCTACAAGCCCTCGGACTCCCTAGTCCCGTACACACGCAAGCTCACTAGCTCGCCGAGGCCGCACCTCAAACCACCGAGTTCACACAAGAACTCTAAACCACCGCGAGCACACTTGCCCGCCTCCTCAAAGAACAAGAAAAAATCTCTTGGTGATCTAAACACTTTGATCACCAATAAAAGCTCTCACTACAACACTCCTATAAGAAGAATAGCAATGGATAGCTCAAGTGTTTGTGAGAAAAGCAAGGATTGAAACTTTGGTGAAAAACTCAAGAACTCTTTTAAACACTCTTTATAAAAACTTCCCTTTAGTTAGGAAATATTTGCTCTCTATTTTGTGGAGAAAACTCTTCTAAAAGTATGGGAAAAACTGGCTCAAAGCTCTCCTAAAATCTTGGCTTCAAACAATGACAAGACCCCCAATTTATAGGCTGCCAGAAAACTAGCCGTTGGGATCTGTCAGTACTGCCGGTCGACGGCCGGCGCGGTCGACCGCCAACGGTCGGATTTCTGACCGTTGGAGCCACGGTCGACCGCCCGGGTCGACCGAGCACCTGGAACAGAGAATCAATTCTCTGTCGGTCGACCCGTGCGGTCGACCGGGATTTCCAGAGAGCAAGCTCTCTGGAGCGGTCGACCGGCACGGTCGGCCGTCCCCCAGTGCACAAAAGGCGTGCACGTCTGTGCACGTCGGTCGACTGGATCGGTCGACCGACTTCAGGATAGTCGACTATATAAAGGTTGTAAGTCGACTTATCCGAAGCCTGAAACAATTTTCTGGGATTTAAAAGTTAGTCTTTTTGGCTCTAATAAAATCCCATAAAATACATAAAAATCTACAAAAATAGTTTTACCAATATACTTTGAAATACAAACATGCTTGCACAAAATCAAGGCATGTTATAAAAGATTGGACTATTTTTGTAACTTGAAAATATTTGGCTCATGATAAAAACTGTATTATTCTAAAACATGTTTTTCCAAATCTTCATCAAATACAAAAACAAGATATACTTTTAAAGCATAGTGTGTATGGATATAATCCACTACACAATCAAGATGAAATATCTATGTTTTTTATATAAGCATAAACTTGGTTTTGGTTGAAAGATATATATATGAAAATACCAAAAACCAAAATGATATTTTTCCAAAATGAAAGTCTTTTCTAAACTGAAAATTCTTTTATGAAAAAGACAACAAATTCAAGAGTGTGTGTGTGATCTATACTTGAGCAATCCACCAACTATCTATCCTTTACATTTTACTAAAACATAAAAATCTTATACCTAGACACAAGTCTTGATCTTGAAGTCTTCCCTTGAAGTCTTCTCATCTTCTTGACTTGGTCCAAGCTTGACACCGTGCTAGCTCCAAATCTTGACATTTTATCCTTTGTTGAGCTATGCACCTACTAAGATCTTGATAATGAATCTGTCACTAATTAAACACAAGATCATTAGTAATCATGACTTCATGAGTTGATCATCATCAAAACTAGGGTGATATACCTTTGGGCCAACAATCTCCCCCTTTTTGTTAATGACAAAAATCATGAAGTTATATATGCATGGATTAAAGTAAAGCTTCAAAGATGCTCCCCCTTAACTCATGCATAGACATAAATAATAAGATATGGCAATGAAGCACATAAATATGTATGCAAGTATGGAGATAAAACATGCAACAAGCATAAATCAAAATCTTTTTCTCCTATTTGCAATACAAAAATATATGCATAATTAACAAGGAAGACAAATACCAAATACTTCTCCCCCTTAAGCAAATACTTCATGCATATAAACTCAAATACTTCTCCCCCTTTTTGTCACTCATCAACAAAGGGTTCAAAGTAAAATCAAATCAAACAAATTTTACTCCCCCTTTTTGCCAAAAACAAAGAGATCAAGAAGGGGTAATACAAATCAATCAATAAAAATTTATATGCGATATACATTCATGAAGAGGAAGACGCTAAGTAGCTTCCCTACACATATGCATTACATGAAGAAGGGATGACAAACCCTAACTCACATAACACATATTATGTAATGCATAAGAGGAGATGTGAAGCTCCCCCTACACACGTATATCATATAAAGAAGAGTTGTCAAGCTCCTCAATTTATAATATACTCAACATGAATCTATATGTAAAAGAGATGTTAAGCTCTCCTTGCATATAGGAATTACAAATCAAAAATTTTGAATTTTTCTTTAACAAAACAAAATTTTGAACTTTTCTCAAGAACCACATTTTGAGATATCAAATCAACATATTTTTTTTTTAATTTGATATCAATCTTGAAAACATATTGCATAAGCTTTAAAAATTGAAAGTTGGATTAAGCTTAGCAAATAGATCACATATATGTATGAAAGATAATACCAATAGAAATTGATATAATTTGAATTTGAAAGCATTCATACATACAATCAAAATATGAGTATAAAAAAAAAATCATATTGATACCAATTGAAAATATCCAATGATACCAATTGAAGAGTAAGCTTATCATATACTCTATCAAATGAAGAATATGCACTAGTTAATATGAA